>JASKGO010005603.1:0-31058 GCA_030556065.1 Holobus sp. GC000080
TTTTTAAGACAGTTGAAGTAGTAGTTGTTCCTTTCCGTTTTTTCATGAATAAAAGCACGTTTAGTTAAACTTAAATGATTTGTTAATTAATTTCTCAACCAGCGCTATCTGCAACAAAGTGCATGGAGAATACAATCAAAAATTATTATTTAAGGATGTCAACGCTGTACTATTTTTAAAGGGATGAAGAGGCGGGCAGGCAGGGGGTGCGCAAAGGAGTCTTCCTTGCATAAATAAGATGCGAACAGCGTGAAATATTAACCAGGTACCAGGGACGTTGGAGCTCTTCATTTAATATTAATATACACGCGGCATCATATTACCAACGTTTCCATCCCCCGTACTCATCCCTTGCTTACCAAAGCGACCTATTCAAAGGTGACACGCTTATATCAGTCACTTTTTTTATTCTTGTTTAAAGTGGTTTTTAATAAAAGCAAAAATATCACGTTTGATAATAAATTTAAAGGATGTGTGAATATTGATATTTTTTGCAAAAAAAATTAATAACATAAAATGAAACCAAGAAAATAAAACAAAAATACAAGATTTCAATAAAAAAATGTAAAAATTCGGGTCGATTTTCTAAAAAGCAAAAAAAGGGGGAAATTCCAATTTATTTCGAATAGAGGATTTTTCAATGATTTCAATATATAACAATTTTCAAAAAATAAAATTAATTTAGAATAATAAAACATAAAAATTCATACTATAAACAATTTTAATTGGAAATATGACCCGAAAAACAATTGGCGGGAAAAATGTAAATAATCTATAATTAGTAAAATAAATACAGCAAGAAGACAAGGTTAAATAACTTAACGCTTATCGGTTAAGCTAGCTGTACTGATATAACGCATGAATAAATAATAATCGAGCAAAATGATAAATAATTACGGCTCACATATCGTAATCGTATTACTTCATCAATATTTATCAATGAAACGTGGAATGCCGTAATGCAATATTCAGCGGGAAAACAACGGGTCGCCCGCTTAATGACTTTTTACGGCTTCTTATATGAATGAACACTCAAAAAGAGCTCCTTCTTTATATATTTATTTGCCTATCATATCTATAGATATACATATATGAAAGTGCCATATTAAGCGATAAATAAACAAACGTGTTTTTATTTTGACGCGGAATTGTAGGCGCCTCAGTTACCTATATTGTAATTAATATAGGTGGCGACGGTGGCGACGGCGGCGGCGGCACAGTCGCAGCATATTTTATCGCCGCAACCGACGCATCGTTAAAACGCACTTATAGTAGGCGCCTCATTTCCTAAATGCAGCTTCAACCCTTTCCACGTGCACGCTCAAAACCCCCATAAATATTTTACACTTTGTAAATTAGTTAATTTGTAGTTTTGGCAAAATATACGATATAAATATATTTTTGCATATTATATAATGTAAATTATTTGCAAATGCAAATTGATTAGCAGGTGCTGATTATGGTGATGATAATGAGCAAGGGTTGTGTTTCACAGTTAAGCTGACGAATTTAGCATTTCGCTTTTGTCCTTGACTGTTCGTTGCTCGTTAATTAATTATATTGAAATGGAAGGATGGAAGGATTAAAATTCGCAAGGCGCCTATGCAAGCAATGGTAATTGAAAATCAATATCGACGTCAATTGATCCGTTTGCGTCGTCTCCCATTACACAAATTTAACACTAAATTGTTTATGCTAAGTGCACCCATTAAAGATTATTCGGAGCGACAATAGTAATTGTTTTAAGCAACAAGTTGCATGTAAATAAATTTAGAGAGCTTAAAGGACTTGGTAAATATTCAAAACTGTTAAGGTTTCCTTTAGCAAAACAAGTAACGTTTTGTTGTGTCACACAAAAAAAAAGAAAGGAAAATGTGAAAGTCACTTTAAGAAAACATGGAAGCGAAGAGATGAAGCGGAAGAAAATATTTCTCTGGTTGTATATAAGTAATTAAACAACTTAAATTACATAACTAAAATACTTGTTTTTTTTTTGTTTTTTTTTTTTTTTGCAAAAAGTTTCCGTAAGATCTGTTTTTATGGAAAGACCGTTTTTGCTGAATAACATGGAAAACATAAATACTTAATATGGTAGAATATTTTGACGGAAGTGTTCGCTGGCATGTCAGAAGTGTAACTTGGATCATTTCCCATCTCTCAAGTCATGCTAAATCCTTCTGAATGTAAACGCGAAGAATGTGTATAAAAATACTTTCGACAACGAAAGTATCAAGATTTTTATCAGGCAAGAAGTAACCGCCACCCGACGCGATTTCAACCCCCGCCGTTCTCAAGTAACCCAGCAGATTGTACCAGATTTAGATTATTTTTTTCTTGCTGCCTTCATTTCTTTCGTACTAATAGATCAGCCGAATTGCCACCAGACGGAAATAACTTTTTTATTGCTAATACTTCTTTAAACCTTTTTTATTCCTTTCGAGAAGAAGCTGCTAATTTATTAATTTAATCCTACACAAAATTAATGATACTGACTGAAAAATAAAAACTTTTTTTTAAATTTAATTTAAAAAGCTTT
This sequence comes from Holobus sp. GC000080, assembly GCA_030556065.1. Taxonomy (NCBI): domain Eukaryota; kingdom Metazoa; phylum Arthropoda; class Insecta; order Coleoptera; family Staphylinidae; genus Holobus; species Holobus sp. GC000080. The sequence goes on from JASKGO010005603.1 coordinate 2,537, forward strand.
GATTGCATTGATTGTAAACTTATAAATTCATAGTTCAATTGTTTTAATAAGGAAATTAAGAATTTCTTGTAAAATAATTTGAAAAAAATGTAAGATTTATGTAATAAAGGGCAGTTTTAGAAGAATTTTCGAATGGGCGACATAAACCACTAGAAAAGAGCTGACTATTTGAATGAGCAGCTTTCTCAGCAAGTTTATTTCCATGCGGAAAACATAAACGCAAATAAAAAACTTTTTATAATCCTGTGATGATGAATGGTCTATATAGGGGCTCTTTAAAAAGAGAGAAAGACAGAGAGAGAAAATAGACGGCCCAAAGTTTTAATTTACATTAAACGCCTCCATATAAGTCAAGTATAATATAGAGGCAAGTTAAAATGCTCACGTAATTAGGAGCGAATTGGGGCCAGCGAGGGTCGTGCCCTTAACTTTTACGCTTGATTTAAAGAGAGAGTGTTGCTTGTGAAAGCAAAATTCTGTATTTACACAGCTATATACAAGACGCGCATACATATCTAATATTATTACATTATATGGAAAAAAGGCAAAGAGGAGCACGGCAACAGAGAGAAAAAAAGAAAAACTCTCCATCAATTTCTTCGTTGGAAGATTCCATTCGCTCCCTTTCCTGCTTTATGGACTTCCAAATACTTAATTTAGAAGCGCGTCGGAAAAATTCCCCAACATTTTTTTCCCGTTCAGTTATTCCATCGAAAGCTAAACAAAGGACACGGTGACGTTGCGCAAATGCAACGCATAGCCGATGCAGAAATTTGCATAAATCCCCGCGGGCTAATTCGATGACAATATTATCTTGTGACACCCCAGTGTGACAAAAGATATACACATGAAGCAACCACATATGGCAGTATACTTCTGATGCAAACCGCAATATATCATCGAATGCATCGCTTGATTACAGCTCATTAAAGGCCATTCATTGTACTTGCTCAACCTTATGCTCTCCCACTCTCCTATCCCTGTATATGTCTGTCTGTTTTTTACACCCTGCTGCTCGTTTTTCACACAATCCATTCTAATCATCAAGAATTGAGCAACTAATAACCTAATCAATCATCGTGTTCCATGTTATTTTTCCTTGTTGTTTGCGCTTCTACTTGGATCATCCAGAAACAGCACCCACACATACGCCGCGTAATTGATTGAGGCAGGGATAGGTAGGCAACGACGGCTTGATTTCCTCCTACACAGAGCAACTGTCGGTACAAGTACACGGGGCTGAAGGGAAGTATCGAAAATGCGAAAATGCAATGAAGGAAACCGGCAGATCGTGGGGATGAAACAGATCGTAGATTAGCCCTATACAGCCCTCTAAAAGGTCGTTACCTTTAATCTTTAAATACAGATTTTTTTCATTTTAAAATGGATGTAGAGCAGAATATTTTAACCGAAGGAGAACTCATTGAAATGTCTGAATAGATATAGGAGTTGTGCAAAGCACAAATGAATGACCAGTATTGTGCGTCCAACTGCAGACATGCATGCGACATGTGTGGTCTTCTAATATGATTTTATGCATGTGTGTGCAATGTGCACCAAGTTCCGCAATGGCTGCTCAATGTTACAATAAACAACTACTCAAAGTGAGCGCCAGGGATGCTGCTGCATGTACACTGTGGCAAATAATATTGCCGCTGTTGAAGAGAGCGTGCAGTTGCTGATATCGCAGCCAGCAAACAGCGCGAATCTCTTCACACATGGATTCTCCTCTGGCTCCAATCAAGTGAAATACAGCCCTAGCATTATGCAACACCATTCGTTTTTAACTACATTCCATGCAATACAGGGCGGCAATTTTCACAACGAAGCGTTATTTCAAAATTTCGTTTGTTTATTTTATTTATTACACTAACAAAAAACAAGCAATTAGGAACTGAAACTCTAAAAAAATGATTATTTTAAAGGTAAACATAGAGTTAAAATTAAAATTTTGTTGTAGTTTAAATTAAAACAATAAAAAAAAAGGAGAAAAACTGTTGGGAAAATAAATATCCTGTATATAAAAGTAAGCCCCTTAAGCGGCTTTGGATATTGTTTAATGTGCACGGTTTAATTGAACGGCGCGAGCAAAACCGCCGCATTCGATAAATTATCCCGGCGGATGCTCCGGTGGCTGACTTTCTTATACTTTCCGAGGGGTAAACAGGGCACTGTGGGATGTGCAATGTAGGACATCGGCTGACGGACGCATTAATAAAGAGGGTTGCGATAGACGTGTGCAAGCTCTTATTGGATTCCAGTCTCTGGATTTGACCCCTGTCGTTGTTTCTTTACCCGCTTATCGATCCGTATAACGTTCAAGCTTTCGCTCCGACAAATTTTGCAATTTTTCCTCGTCCCAATTTTTTTTTGTTTTGTTTTTATTTCTATCACCAAAAAGCATTCTTAGCTAATTAAATTACTAAATTTGCAAAACTTTTACTTGCGCATGCCGCTTAATGAAATAACCATGTTTCCAACGGCCATAAGCTTAAAGCAACCCATAGGTTAGCGCATAGGTTGCACGAAAGTAATTATGACACTTATATAAAGAGGGTGCTGAAATTGTAATTTGACGGGAAACGAGTGCGCGCTAGAGTAAACAATTAAAAAACCACTCATCAACTCCCAACAAATGAACATCCCCTTTGTGCATTTTTGCTAATGGATCAGCCGTGGGAACTGTGCCGAAATAACTTCATTTCAGTTTTGCGCTCTTCCCGATCCTCAATACTATCAATCTATCTATTTTTAAGTGAATGCAGTAATAGAAAGAGCACGAAGACGACTATTTATTGTCAACATTTTCAGTTAGCGACAAAGTACAAGTTCCGCTGTTGAGATTATTGATGATCTTAGCAGTGAGTTAGAACTCGGGGCTTCATTAAACTATCCAAACTTTATCGAGAACGGCGCGTATATACTACACACACAGCGAGCACATCGGCGGAGAGAGACTTCTGAAGGACACTTATTGGAAAAATCAATGCACTTGTGTGGGTGGCTGCGCTATTATACTATATATATATATATATATATACATCTATATATATCTTCTTATATATAAGAAGAAGGAAGAGGAAAGAAAAAGATAGTAAAGCCTGCATCCATATGCTATGCGACTCGAATACTGAATTAGGTCCTTCCGGCACGATCGCAACGTCACACCGAGCCAGCAGCAGAGACAGAGAGAGACGTTGATGAATTTTAAAAAGTGTACACTCTTTGCGCGCTCCTTCTTATCATTTCTGATGTTTCCACACATGCACCATGCACTCGATCCTCCGTATCATTGTTATTACCACTTATTGTCAAATTGGCCGATGTGCTGTCTATAGCACAAACCGAAATTGGGTATTCCAGAAGCACGTACGTTCGAAAAGAAATTCTCAACTTGCCAATATTGCAAAATACACTCGCACACCACGACGCATAAATGTGGGTATCCGCATGTAAAGGAGCGATGTGATGCCCATCAGGTAAATAAGACTGTACAGTACGTTCTGAATGATAGTATAGCAAGAGTGTTAATTAACGGCACGCATTCCGGCCGCAATTCTACACCGAAAGTATTTGCGCTTGTTAAATCCGCGCGTCGACTTTGTAATTATTTCGCTACACGCTGCGGCCAATTGCTACTATTACATCGGTACGGCCGGTAACTGCAATTGCAATCATTATATTCCGCACTTATTTTTATTCATCATCCGGTTCATTTGCTAACTATTAAATCCTTAATTCATAGGAATTTCCCAAGTTTTTTTTACTTTACTCGCGCACATCAATATTAGTATATCTGCTACGTATTGAAAGCAACAGAATGTGTTCAAATATTAATTAATTTCATAAGCAGTGCAAACAGAAGTGGAGTGCTTTTTGCCGATAAGACACTCACAAAAATATCGATGTTTTTCAACAGTGTATTTAATGGCTGATCCAATTCGCAGAAATGTTCGCTATTGAAACGCGCTGCTAAAGTATGGGTGAAATTGACTGAAATTGCCGGTCATTTGCAATAAGGGCCTCCATAAAGGAGATTTCTTTTTCTGCCCGTTAAATTCTCTAATATTTATTATTCGGCAATACTCACGGAAATTCTTTGTGGAAAAGAAAATCTTTTTTTTTTTTATTATTGTGAATTTTCTGTCAGAAACATTTGAAAAGTAGCGTTACTTTCTTGAACGTTTCTTGCAATTTTAAGTAACTTGAGTATGTGAAAACCATTACCCATTGGCGAAGTTTGTTTAAATATTAGGCACCTATGTATTTACCATTAGTCACTGAAGCTTATCGAAGGAAACTTAGCCCTGTCTGAGCAAACAAGTCTTAAAATTAATACGCAAGCAAAGATAACGAACGATTCCCAAGTAAAGTCAACTCCTCGGCTACACAACAATTTCGAAATGGTTGAAATGGGTGTATAGATTATATGTTTATATTCCCTCCGTGCAAATACGAACGCTCGACTCAAATATTATTTATTTACGTGTTATTGATTGAAAAGCTTAAGTAAATTTTCGAGAATTTTTTACGAGTTTCGCAGCTTCAGCTTTTACGGCGCCGTAAAATACTCTGTTCTAGGTGTAAGGTTTCAAAGGATGTACTGCAATAAAAGAGGAGCAAAAACAAAGCAAATTCCAACCCGCAAAAAAATAACTTTAAAAAAATTCCGCATAAAAAATTGTAGTGAAAAATATCGAGATGTTTGAGACTCTGACCTGTTATGTGCTCTAATCAAACGAAAAGGATAAGGGAAAAATGACATACCTGCAACAGAAGAAAAACAAAGTTAACATTGAAAATTCATTGGCCGTTCTTCGTGCAACTCATAAATGTTTCATATCACTTGAACGAATGTATGCCTATACGGATGATAGATGGATGAGAATAAAAAACATGAGAAGCTACTCGGAACTCTCTCGTACTTGTTCTTCTTCTTCTGCGTCTCGCGCGCAGCGACTCCAAAGAAGAATAAATAAAAGCATGTTTGCATGTGTTCAAGCAGGATATACATTTGAAACAAAAAGCGACACATTTTTTAACTATTTAAATGTATTCTTCACATTTTTTCCTTACTCTGTCAATAGTGAAAGAACGGAAAAATGGAAATTTCAAGTTTAGCAATTAATTTGCTATGGCATCGACGAAGTCAGCAAATATTTGCAAAGCATAATATGCTGAAATCAGTTTACTGTGTGTTATACATGCACAAACACATTAAATCGAAATTAAGTCATAAAAGCCACAAGAAAATCAAACAAATTCAACGTCGGCGGCTATCGATGCAATTTTTACGTCCTACTTAATAATGCAAGCGATAGGAATTACAATTAAAACGGCGATTCATTCATGACCGAAGTTTATATGTGAAATATAATAGTGGAAACTTTATTATGAAAGCAAAGTGAATGAATCGATCGAGAATGTATGGCACAAGTAATTAACATAACTGTTGTGACGTCCATAAAAATCCAGCAGCTCGTTTGAAGCAGCGCAAGAGTAAGGCAGGCAATTCCTTAAAAGGTTTTTCATTTGCGACCGACTGGCCGACGATGATGAAATAGTAGAAAGTTATATGCGTTTATACCGCACGCAAAAACACCGCGAAAGAATGCCAGAATGAGCAAATCTGCTCTCCGCTGGTGGAAAAAAAGCGCAGTTTGCACGTCCAATTTACATATACATGCTCCGTTCCTGTTTAATATAGGCAGAACCGAAAGAGTTTAAAGTGGAAAAATTTGGTGCAGGCATTCAGTGAATGCTTTTCCGATTCGGCTTCGTTAAATATAAATGGGCCGACTAAATAGCCAACATTACAAATTTGTTGTTTTAATTTTTTATTGGATTTTGGTGATTTCGAACTTTTTTTGTTCGCAGCTGAAAGTAACAAAAAAAAAGTTTATTATAAAACCATAAGGTTAATCTTTAATCAAATAGCGCTTTTTTAATCCAACGGAAAACTTGTTTGTTTAATTATTCACTTGTTTGGTGCACGTAATAGTCATTTGCACAATAAAAATGGAAACAAAACTGAAAGCAATGAATAAATAAACCGATGGAATTTAAATTAAAACAAATAAAGCTTTGATTCGTTAAAGCGGAACGCATTTTTTTGTTGTCGTCGTTACTTTTTTGTGAGTGATGACGATGAGAATAAGGAACACCCTTTGAAATTTTCTTAAGCGTTGACAGATAAACTAGAAAAGTATTCGAAATAATTTTAATTGCTTAATATTTATGATTTTTAACATTTTTTAAAGATTTAAATTTGATTAACCAGTTATTACCATTCCCCAAACTATATCATTTCTAATTTTGTTATTGATACGTTAAAACGAAAAAAAAAAACTAGAAAAATAAAATCTTTATTTGCATCAAATTAACTTAAAATAATGTTTTTTTTTTTAGTTATTTATAACAGTCAAATGTTATTGATATCATTTAATCTAGATTTTCATTTTATATACTTATTGCTCAAGTAAAAAAATATCAAAAACAATGGAAGTTTTGTCAAGACATTTAAAACAATTTGAAAAGCTTAAAACTAATCATTTTTATTACTATTATTTAATAATCTGATAATTTATATTTAATATTTTTCATAGAACACATTAAACTTTAAATTTGCTAAGAGAAAATCACTTAATGAAAGCAAATACAACAAGTGCAGAAACCAGTCGCTATCGATTTGCAAATGGGCACTCAGTGGTTCATGTACAATACGCAAACAGAGTTAGGGGGGCCCGATTGAGCAATGTTAAAATTCGATTATAACTCAACTATAGTTGGTCGTAAGTGCACAAAAGGCTTTCCGCCCGAGGCCCAATCTGCCTATACGTGGGGCATGACAGTGTCATTCTTCAAAACTATCATCCATCCATCTATGATGACGGTGCTACTGGTGAGTGGGACCCCTTTTTCTAACTTAATACTTCACCAGCAGTAGAGCACATAGTATAGAGGAAATATAAATCAACTTGACGTACTACCAACTATCACATTTAAGTGCCACACACTACCTACTACTGCATCCATCTGGCCAACACAGCAATTCGCGCAAAAACACTCCCGTTTGCCCGTCCGTTCCCTTCCTCTTTCTAAATATGTAATTTAATTTAGCAAAGATATCAGCATCAGCTAAGATTACCACTCGGATTTCCCCTGACAATGAACCGACTCCTGAATTATATCATCGTCCGTCCGTTGGAAAGGGACAGCGAAAAGAAGAAGAAGAAGGGAAAAAAATGGATGGATGGGAAAAAAGTGGAGCGCGCGCGAAATAAATCGAAAAATTGTTGTCCCTTTATGGGTTTCGTTCACCTAATGGAATAACAACCGTACAGCAGCAGCAATAGACAGGAAACACTGTTAATTGAATTTTCGGTTTTTGCACAACGATCGACCCCCAGCAGCAGCGGCAGTAGCAGCGGTAGCAGCGGCAGCATCAGCAGCGGAGTCGGTTTATTAATCATCCCGGAAACTAATTGCCTGTCATATTTGCATTTTAAAACGATCGTAATCATCACCGCGGTCATGATCGTCATCGCCAGACTCTTCTTTTATTCACTTAAATGCATAGACAATATATTCATATTTCCATTATTGTTTGTAATTTATTGAAGGGATATGTATATGTGGGATAAATAAACCTATATTTTCCATATTTACCAATATTTATATTTAAATAACCAAAAAATCTATTTGTGTCAATGCTAAATCTCAAAGAAACGATATTCGAATACTGTATGGAGCATGGAGGCAGTGTATAGCGTCGCGTATAAAGGGGCTTGAAGGGTTTTCGCATAAATATAAAATTTAAAGCGAGTTGCGCAAATAATGGAAAGAAGCAGCAAAAGACTCGCGTACTTAGCGAACAAATAAAGAAACGAAAAGTTCAAAGGGCGCACTAAAAATTGTTATATGAAAATACAACAAAAAGGCACACACACGGCCCAGAAGCCCAGCAATAATAAAATCTCCGTGTATATTTTTATTGTTATTCGGATTACTTTGCATGGATGGAGAATGCAGCAGCAGCAGCAGCAGCAGTAGCAGCAGAAGAAAGATCCTCGAAATACATGCGTATATATTGTGACATATCCAAATAAAATACAATTTTTATATCCTGCCGTGCATATACAGGAGATTACACCTTTATTGCTCTCCGTATGTATAAAAAAACGGAAATCTGGATCTCTCCGCTTTAAAAATAAGACTGCAATTTCCTTCAATCTTGTTTCGTTTTTTTTTGTTTCTCTGCGTGTGTGTGTATCTGTGCGCGCTTTTCGTTTTACTCAGTTGCATATATTACAGATATTAACATATAGAGGTTGAAACTTTTATTGCATTTATGAATAAAAAAAAATTATATAAAAAGAACAGCACTTGTTAACCAGTTTGCGAATTTCCTGTTTGCTACACCATTGTGTATGCACACAAAATCAAAGGACGAGTGTATAGAGCGAAAAAATCGCGTGCAGCGAACAGCGAACAGTCAGTGAAAAGTCAGTGGAAAAGCTCCCCGGAGATTTAGTCCTCTTATTTGGTGTTTATATTTATTTTTTGCGGATGTGTAACTGTTTGCCAGCCCTTGTAGGACACTTTTTTAATTCGTTTGATTTCACGTCTCTCATCACGTGTAAATTTTAACGCATTGCAAATAAAAAAAAAGCAAAGATCAAGTGCAAAAGAGTTGAAAATAAAATTTCACAGTTTGTATCTGCAGCTGCTTTCATAACAATCAGCTTAATTTTCCACATTTAACGGTCCTTACAAAATGATACTATCCACATCGAAAACTATTCGGAAAATACGAAGAAAAAAAAACATTTTGCGTTTCGCATTTGGTCGCAGACAGAGAGCTCTAAGGCCGTCCGCCGTGCCACGATTCGAAGAGCAACTATAAGAGTTTTGCGCACATTATGTTTTACGATCAACAAAGTCCATTAAGGGAACTTTTACGGTTTCTCCAAACTACAATAAACACGGCGAAAAATCGCGTATAGTATTATGATATCATAGATTTCATTATACGCTGACCGTTGGCGGATTCGATTATTATCCGCAGTGATCATCCAAGCAGAAATCAATGGAAATTAATAGGGATCGTTTTCAGAAAAGAAATGCGTTCACCGTTATAATCACGATTCAATGCACTCTTCTTATCGCGCCGCGCTATTTATTTATAAATTTTCTTTCTTAGGCAATAAAAAGTGCACTGTGTGACAAGTCTACAGACGATAATCTACAATTATATCTCGGCTTTGAAAGCGATATTATAAGCTTGGTGTGTGGGTACTGTACACTCTGTAATATAATAAAGTGAGTGAAAGTGGGCATTTGCATTTTAATTTACTCAATGGAACTCTAATCGATTACGGCGGTGGGCGGCATGTAAGCGCGTCAATATTTAATGAGACTTTTTCTGCGTTACGAGTGGCTATACAATAATTAGCCGCCAGCAATTTGCATACTCTAATGATGCGTTTGCGCTTACGTGAATGCGCCAGGTAAAATGAATGAAAGAGAAATAAATCTTGGTGTCTTGCTGCGTTAAGCTTTCTGAGCTTTCCGTTATCCAGGATCGTTAAAGACTGACAAACTGCGTATTTAAAACAGAAATTTACGAAAAAAAATTATCTATTATTAGTTACGCATAAGAAAAACAATTTACTGAACAAAATAATAATACCGAAAATTACAAAAAGCTCAAACAGGTAACGGTTGTCTTACTTAAGGAAATGAAATAAATAAAAAAGAAACATTTTTGAAGCATAACCCTGCACTTTAATGTAAAACATAATATATTTGTTTTGAAAATGTATGGCTTTAGGCAAATGCGTTTTTGTATTATTAATATGGTAAGCAGAAAATATGTATAAGTTGAAGCAATTACTTTCTGCTCTTATACTTTTATTGCGTCAACCCACCGACTAAACGGAGGAGGGGAGTGGGCAAAGAGGAGCATATAGCCGTCGCAAAAACTCGAAACGACAGAAAGCAAATTGCAAAAAGAAAAGCATTTGCGCCATTTGATATCTAAAAACAACCGAATGGAATACGAAAGTGGCCGCAACATATATATACGTATACACCACCGCAGAACGAGATACCAAAAGCGAAAACTTTCAGCTCGCAGTGACGCAAGCCGTTTATATCTCTCCCTCTTCTCACAAAAGAAATATTAATAAAAGCTATATAGAAGAGCGGCGCGCAGACGAAGGAGCACAATATTATTATCGTCGCATTACTTTCATCAGTAATTACATATACTTTCAGCCGCGCAGTTCACTTTATTAACGAAAACGTCCTCGGGATAATTGGGTCTGAAGTGTAATCAACATTTTTCCATCCGTATATCTCGCAAAAGCATCCGTTTTTTGAAATCTCCTAATGAAATTTTTAATGTTTTCATAATTTTTATATTCTTCGCCCTTGCAGGGAAAACACAGTTAAATTTAGAAAATGCTTAAATAATAAAACAGCAATCGAATAGATCTGTATAAATCAAAGCTGTATTTTAGGACGCCGGTATATTTCCGCCGCAGCTACCAAAAAAAAAATCAAAAAAGAAAAAGAGAAACTAGAAATTTGCGGGGAAATAGGAGAAAAGCTCGACACCGAACGATAAATATTGCATGGGTCGTCGTATATGAGTGCATATCTGTAGTCGATATATAAAAATTATAAAATCGATAGCCGCGGGAAAACCGCACTCACCATTGCCGGAGCAACAGCGGCAGCAGCAGCGTTCGTTTCGCCGATAAAATAAACATTAGCGGAATAATAAAAGCTAGATATATGTGTGTGTGTGTGTATGGGTATGTTAGTGTCTCCCATACTTTGCATACGTCTATCTATCTATCTACCCATCTATACACAGTACAGATCTGTTGTGTATGAATGTGTATGTTTGTTTGACAGTCTGCGCTTCTCAGTCGTCACGTATAATAAACACGTTCGTTACAGATAGTTGCAAGCGGCAGGAAAACTCGCTAGCTCTCTCCCTATATGCCTTGCTAAATGAAATCAGACATAAAGTATGAAATTATTATTGTTGTTGCACAGTGTATACGCTCGCATACATAAACGACGCGGCGATGACGAGCGCGGAGATACTCTCCTCCCGAGTCCCGTATACATCGATCGATTTTATTTCATTTCCAGTTTATGACATTTCAGTAGATGAAGAACCGTATTTAGAATCATTAATGTTAAAACTCATTTCGAAACGTTACTTTACGAGACTCGCACAAAGCCCGCTTCACGCGCGGATAATAATATTGCAAAATTATATTATAGCTTTGCGCTCATCTATTTTTAGGTTTTACCGTGTAAAATTGACTTTAGTCGCAAAATTTTCGAAGCGAAAAAATAGTTCTCAGTAAAAGCAACAGGTACGTTACAAAAACCAAAAGGGAACTCATTATAATGTCCTAAATTTGGAGGAAATTAAAATAAGGGTTCATTAATTAAATTAAATAAAAGGTTTTTTTCTTCGAAAATCCAATAGGAATTGCAATTAAAGGATTGCAAAAATATTAAGTACCTCATATACATAAAAATTTATTTAAAAGCAAAAACAGAAAAATAAAATTAATCAAGTGAAGGCGCCGGTCACATTAATTGAAGGCGCCGGGCAATACTATATTAAATCCAAGTCCGAATTTTTATTCTATTTATTTTATTAAGAGAAAAAACATTTACCACTAATACTTTGATTTTTCACATAAATATAAGAAAAAATCACATCTTCACATCTCTATTATTCTAAAACAAATAGCAGTCCAAATCACTGTTATCGTACAGCAAATGTATTGCTATTATTGGAAATTTAATTAAAGGATGATTAAATTAATTATTAAATAAAAGGTTTTTTCGTGGAAAATCCATATGGAAATGAAATTACAAAATAATAAATATATGAAGTACTTCATATACATTAAAATTTATTTGAAAAGCAAAAAACGGAAAAAAATTAAGGGTAGGCGCCGGTTCCATAAAATGAAGGCGCCGATCAACTACTGCATTAAATACTAGTCCAAATTTTTGTGCTTTTTATTGCAAAAAATATATATATTTCCCACTAATACGGTTATTTATCACATTATTTATGAAAAAATCACATCTCTGCTATTCCGAAATAAATAGCTGCTCTAATCACTGTTATCGTACAGCAAATTGATTGCTGTTGTTCGGTCGACTTTCAGAGCCTACTTGTCTTTCTGTTTGAGACAGTTATGATATGAGATGTGAGATACTTTCGAGACAGATCAAGACGAGTAGAATAAGAGGAGAAATTTGAGGAAAAACGAACGTGTCGAATGAGAACATCTGTAGTTTAGCAATACAATCTAGGTCTAGAATCAAACGACGTCATCAAATAGCGATCAATGTTGCGAGTGGGACGTTTTAACGACGACATTAACTATCATAAATAATCCGAGAGAAAACGAAAAGCTCGAGCAAGTCGATAAACTGCGCGTTGTGCCCATACTACCACTACCTACCACTATCTATATCTATTTACTGCTGTCATTTTCTCTTCGCCGTCTCTATATATATATCCATACGGCTGCTTTTGCTTTTGGATGTTGCCACTATTGCGATATCTATACTTTTGTAGTGAGTGCAAGCCCTTTTGTTTGCCGCCCCCGACACATTTGTATAATTTTATCGCAACAAATCAGCATCTACTTCAATAGTAGTGTTTGTATTGGTGACTCCTTCAACCCCTATGGCTACGATCGCGTACATATGTTTTCCAACAATTCACCCCTTCGAACAAATTTCAATGCAAAAAGATAGAAAATCCAATGCTGTTGGCAAATGTAGAATTTGAAAAAGAACAAAATGCATGTAAATCACGGTATTTTTAATTTAGAGTAGAGAAATGCGAGTGATAAACGTTTAAACAGCGAAAGATTAAATGCAGACGACAGAATGTTCGTTCGCCCGTGTTTTGCCAGCAACACATTCTGAGGGGACGACTGAGTGTAGTGTGCTGTGTGAAATTTTAACGCTCTCGCCGTGTAAAAGTGTCAAAATCGCACGACGAAGTGATGGATATAACAAGTGACGTGGATTCCCGCAGGAATCCCGAAATAGATCTGCACAAACATGCAGTGGAAAGACTTTTTACAGCCTCACCCACACAGCCACGTCCATTCTATAGTGGGGGTGGCGTCCGTATGTGTGTGCGGATAGCATGCATGAAACATGAGGGAGTTTTCATAATATTTTTATTGGCTCCATATTATTTTACCCGGCAAAGAGACAGCGTTTAACTCTTACCATCAGTAGTAACCTATAGATATTGTGCCAATCTAATAATTCCGGAGTGGTGTCACGCAAAGGTCAAATTGATACCCCTTACCTGGAACAAATAAAAAGTACATTAAAAATTTGTGCATCCCAGTATAATAGACTATTTTTATATAAAAATCAAATAAGTTCTCAATTCGATTACTTATTAACAAAAACTATGTATTCAATTCATTAAATAATAAGTAAATGAAATACAAGACAAATATGTTCGGTGTTTACATAAATTAAAACATATTTTTCCTATATTTGATATATTATTTAATGAATTGTGGATATTACTACGAGTATAACCACAAATATAATTTCCGTTTTTTTCATTTTCAAATTTAACTACAAAGTCTACTGTTTTTGTTTTTGCAAATTCGAAAGTACACTTTTTGAGACTTTAAAGGGCATTTCAATGCAAACTTTTTCTCTAAAAGAATATTATAGGAAAAAATAAATAAAAGAGTTTATTCACATTAAACACCCCTGTTTTTAAACACAGGCACTAAAAAAACGACAACAACAAAAAACAGCAGCAGACCAAATTAATCGGTAGAAAACTAATGAATGAAATTGTTTGCAAGTCTGGTTTTTAATTGTGTAAAGCGGCAGAGCATCGGCGAGATCGTTATTTATGGAATGCAAATCCGCCACGCATTAATTTTAATGCCAAACAATATAAGCCAATTAAAAACACTCCATGATTTGTCAACAATAAACGCGTGCCCTTCTGACACGACGGGGGCTAAAAAAATATATATATCTCCTCGACCTACGGCCGTCCCATAACAACAATTCCGAAATTGCCGCCCGTTCTGGTCGATCGATTGGAAATCATTTTCGTTCCGACAAGGGAAAACCGGGAACCCAACAACGGCATCAGGCAGCAGGACAAACGGTGCAAGGCAGCGATCGATATCAAATACGTATTATACATTGCGTGCCCACTAAAAATGCGTTTTACGATAGGTTTTATATCGTTGCTCTCTCCAGCAACATAATTATGGCCTTTCTTTTTCGCCGCTTTGTCGCCCCTCATGCATTATATTACACCGACCGGTGTCCGCATTCGGCTATTTTCCTTTTTTCTCTTTTTTTTTTTCTACAAGAGATCATTTTCTCGGACTCGGAAACAATACTCTTAGGAGATGCTCCTCTCTCGCTTCTCTTTTATGGATCCTAGAGAGAGTACTAAAACATCATTGACCTAATTCGTTCTAATGCGTGCTATAAATTACGCCACGGTTTCCGTTTTGTCTGCACACTCGGCATGGACGTCACGGATGAAAGTGAAAAAATCAGCGTCAGGTGTTGTGAATTACAGCATTCGCTGCTTAGGAATGTAATTTTTCAATTGTCTAGATGGCCACTTGTTCAAAAACAGAAAACAAACCCTTGTAGATTTTACAACAAGTTGGCTTTAATTACTCATTACGGACCGTTATGAAGCGCCTTGTTTGGTAAATTACATGTAAATACTACTCGGAAAAAACAGCGTCACTTTAAAAGTGCTGCTATTTGCATATTTGTTATGCAAAAACGGTGTTTCATTCATCAACATAATACTGAAGTGGAGCATCTGACATACATAATTAACAAAAGAAAGTGCGAGTTAAACATTGCAAAAAAAGTTCAATTAACCATGAAAAATTCATTAAAATATTTATTAACAAACAGAAATATGAATCATTTTAAATAAACAAATTAAAAACAAAATAAAAAATATTAAATGATTTTATAATTGATGTTAATGCGCTGGTAAAAATTTGCATTTGCAATCATTTTTTTTTTCTATTTTCAATATAAAAAGAAGTTAATAAGTATAAATATTGATAATTGTCTTAAAGAAAACATAATAACAACTGAAAACTATTTATAAATGAAAACAATAATAACCTTTATTCTTTGCAAAAAAAATATCTCAAAAATTACCACAAAAAACAGTAAAAAAAAAAAAACATTGTCGCTTTAAAAGTAATACGATTTGCATACGTGTTATGCAACAACGGTGTCTCATTCATCAGCATAATGCAAAAGCATCTGATATACAGAAAGCCGCATGAAAGGGTGGGTGGGTTGTCGGATAATTTACCAAACACTACAAAAACAATGAAGGGAAAAAAAGACACGCACACAAAAGCCAAGCGTAATTTGAATATGTCACTCACATTCAGTCCGCAAGAACAAGGTTTTCGATCGTAGTATTGTCACATATGACTGTCCCCATCGTTAATTAGTTTTTATTTTAAACAATGTGCATGTATTTAATTCGGATCCAATTTTAACACATACGGGCAGCTTTTTTTAATTGGTCGTCGGACGTGAAATGATGGGGAAGCTATTCGCAAATTTAAATGTAAATCATTAGGTCAGCCTAATAAATATTCAGTTTTTGTTAATGGATTATCCGCTATAAATAAATTACCAGGCAGTAAAACCGTCATAGATTAAACAAGGAAAACTAATTACAGATTTCCGTAATTAATTTTAAGCAAGTGACACTCTTTGTAAATGTATCGTCGTGTAGCATTGGCAAACGATTTCTCCGGCGCAAAATTTAAATATTGTCGCAAGCAGTGGCGGCAAATGGGTAATTTTCCAAATTTGCTTTTAATTATACCACCCCAAACACTAATATTCCTTTAAACTAAATGCCATCCATTACCTGGAAATTTCAACTGAACAAAATTGTTATTTGTGCAGTATGCGAGCTTATAAAGTAACAAAAAAAAAAAAAACAGACTCTTATTACACAAATACATGAAACGAAAACAAAAAAGGGGTTGGAAAATAAAAAGAGCGTATATATATACATATAGAAACACAATGAGTAATTTTATTGGGCAGCATTAGTATCGTTAAATATAAGTATTTATTTCCCTTATCGCCCGCCGCCCCCCTACCCTCCTTAAAGTCCGCATTATATGAATTTTATTATACCGTGCGCCTGTTTATCCCCTGCGTCACCCCCTTGCATACATTTGAAAATTGATCAGCCGGCAGCAGCCAAGCTAGTAGACCCAAAGCGGCGCCGCACGAGCCCCAGGTACGTACGTTTCGCTGCTTGTGGGCGAATTACGTAAACAAAGGGAAGGAAGGTAAAGAGCGTGAGTTAATTACAATCGATGCGCCTCGCACTTTCTCTCCCCCTTTTGCACATGTACAGCTCTTTTATGCTTTTGCCTATATGTATACACGTAGTATAGGTACGTATTGCACGGGTTCAACACTCAAATACAGTGTAGGTTTGCTGGAAAATTTTCACTCGTTCGTAAATAATATTTGCGCTGCAAGGAAAGCGCCAAAAATTTCGTGAGAACGGTCGCACGGAAGAATACGGCAACAATAATAATAACAATAATGGCGCGTGCACCTATACCTTCCAGCTAGGAATCCAAACGTGGATGAAATTGGGAAGATCAAAAGAATATGTATGGGGCCCCAAAATGCCCTGGAGGGACAAATGAGAACAAAATGGAACAGTGCAGAGAGGCAGCAGCAGAGCAGTTTGCTTCCAGAATTAGAGTTGAAGCAACCGCATAGATCGCATAAGGTGAAACGGAATAAGTGAGAAAACCTTAGACAGTTTTACCTCTAACTTAGAATGAGTGCAGTCATGCAATCATTTTATAAACGAGTGTGTGAGTGTGCATGTGCAGTGTTTGTATAAATATTTATCGAGGCGCAGAACAACCTTAACCCGAATTCCTTGTCGACGTTAATGGGAATGCACTTTCAAGCTATCTATATCCAGGAGGCTGTTGAATTTATTGGTTATTGTTTCTAATCATTTATACAGGATGTTTAAACTTTGGACTCTTTTTATCAAATTAAAAGAATATTTAATATTTTTATCAAGAGAAATTGTGAAAATAATATAATAAATGAATTATTGTACTGAAAGCTGAAAAATTACATTTCTTTTAGAACATTTATTCATTTAAATATTCAAGCTTGAAAATATTAAAAAAAGAAAACATTAAATTTGCAGTTAAAACTTTACATGAAGCTTTATGCACACAAAAAAAAACCAAGAAGTTTTCCAGCATTCCCAACGAGATATAAAAATGTTGCAACTGTCCATTTCAAAGAAAATTCATCAACAAAAGTTAGATTAGCGTTGCGCAAACCTCACTTAATAATAATAATAGACGTAATACACTGAGGCCAAGAGCGGCTAAATGCAGATTATTAGTTGTTGTTTCTGAAAGTATGCATTTCTCGTCTTGAAGGATATGCAGCCAGCTCATACTTCGCACATGATGCAAAAGAAAAAAGGTCTTAGAAGTTGTGCTGCATGCAGCACACGAAGACCTTTTACGGCCGGTGGTAGAGGAATTCTGCGTGTGCACGGCCAACGGGAAATATTTAATTACATACTTATTGCATTTTACGATCAAAAGAGAAGACCTGGAAGAAGAAGCTGCTGCTGCTGCCGCAGCGACAATACGAACGAGCGGAATCCGTTGCTTGCCCTGCCGATGCTGCTGCTGCTGCTGCTGCTGCTACTGCTAGTGCTGGTGCTTTTAATAAAATTGTTTAAGGAAACTATAACGCTGCCTTTGGATTCAATTACATATTAATAAACCGAACGGGCGAATGAACTTTACAACAACATTTATATCTGTTCAATCGTTCTACGCGACTGTTCTGAATCCTTCTCTCTCGCCGAGGCGGGTGCATCCCGCAGTGTGCATGTGTGTGCTTGTGCATGCATCTATAAACGCATCGCATCGACGAATAAACGGGTTTCCAGCGAAATGAATGGGAAAATTAAATCGGGAACTTTATAACTTTACGATAAAAAATATATATATATATAGTATATTTGTTGGAACACTGCACGTACACCCACACAGTGGGCACTTTTTGCTTTCGCGAACGAAGCGGGTCGGTTCGCTTCTTTAGTAACGATATCATATAGGGCAATTAAAAATTCGATTTTGCACACATGTACAACAAACGAGTTATTAAATTTCCAATTTTATGCGAAGTCAAATTGAATGAGCGCGCAAATATTTTTCGAAAGGCGAAACAATCGAAGCAGCGGACGCGGAAAACAAAATACGAGCGCGCGCTCCTATGAAGCGAATCAATTTTGCAAAGTGAATTTTGTTATACTTTATGCCATATAGCGTCTATTCTATCCATGCGACGTTCATAAAAATCGGCATTTGTTTTCTTCGAATGCACGGTCCCGCACATATCTTCCCGCCAAATATTTCAACAATTTTTGTATCCACTATTAATAAAAAAAAAGATACAATTTATTGTTTCGCTTGACACTTTCTTTTTAAAATTTTACATAAGTAATAATATTAGGATTTATAAGTATGTATGTACTAAATTCATTATTATACGAGTAGATTCGAACGAAACTAGACAAAAGTAATGGAAAACAATGTAATGGTTGAAAATGCAATGCTTATCGTTTGCGCACGGCCGATGCAGCCTATAAATTGACAATTTGTGGTCGGCTCGGGCAGTCCTTGCCCGAGGTTTTTAAGTCTGCATGGATGCAGCAGCAGCATGCCTAATTTACAGGAAGCTTAGATGAGGTAGAAATATTAATGGGCGCCCATAAAGGGGCGCATAATTCGGGAATTATATTATACAAACTTGAATTATCGGCGCTTTAATCTTAACACGAACTTTGCCTTTCCTTATAGTGTTTGCACAGTACAGCAGGCTATAACTGGTCGCAATAAAGCGGGAATTAATTACAAGAGCTGCGGAACGTTTAGTACTTCATTGAAGATCCGCACCTAAAAACTTTTTAATACGAATTGTTTTGCTATGTATATATTGTCGAATAAATATCGGAATCACTTTCGCACGCAGCAACAACTCGAGATAATTTTATTGCCTCGGATCCTTGGGGGAATCGAATCCTTCGGGTGATAATTAAGGCATAAAAACTGCACATTTTGCTAATTTTTATTCAAAAAGACTTACTTTTGCTTTCAAGTTGAAATACTATGTAAATATTATTTTTGGCTGCTCCCGTTCATTGTAAAAATTTGAAAAATGCGCAATTTTTAAAAAATATCTAAACTGCTTTTACAAGACCAGAACACGTAATTAAAAACAAACAAAAAAAATTAAAAAAATAATAGTTAAAATTGAAATTTCGATAATTTCATTAAAGACTATTTAATTTCGTGTCTGTATTTAATTAAGTGCTTTATTTATGCAGCAGTTTCGAAAATGTAAAAGTATTTTAAATGACCAATTAAAATCTTAAAGCAGAGCCAAATTTCGTGCAATTAAAAGATATTTCATTAATTATCATCAGATAAAAATTAACTTTCCACAAATGACTTGCTTATAATACTTTTACAAAAAAAAAACAACCTAAAATCTACTTCAACAAACCAGCTTACAAATTTGAAAAAGTTTTGTCCAAACAAAAAATATCCATAGTAAAAAATAAAGAAAAAGGGCACAGCAACTGCACTGAGAAATATGGAGCAGAGAGGATGGCAGTCATCGTCGTGGTATGTGGGTGGATTTATATAGTCTCAACGGAATAATTCCTATGGTTGTTGTTGTTGTTGCTATTTCTGTGCGATGACGCGAACGCAAGCGACTTGATGAGCTAGCTGCCCTAAAGCTGCTGATTTAGCTTCACCGCACGAGTATCCGCCCTAACGCCGCCACCGCCGCGACGCACACACAACACTCGCGCACACATAGAGAATTTCGCGCGAAAAACGGCACTGTTGGTACGTGCAAGACTCGAAATGAAGATGTATGAGTGCAACACAAATCAGCACTTTTATGCGCACTAAACAATACCGGCACTGATAGAGTCCCAGCAAATGGGACCTCAGCAGCATCATTACATCGCGGCAGTCGTATTTGTTTTACGAGTACAAATCCACGAGCGGCAGACAACAAGAAAGTCAAGTTAATGCTGAAGAAGACAACTTGTTTGTTTTGCCTGTAAGTTGTACTGAGGAATAAAAGGGATTTCCGAATTGTATAAATTTCTGTTTTCGAGGGCCCTAAAATAAATCTTATCAAAAGTTTACCTTAATTTCATCAATAATTCCAAATATATTTATTTTGAATTTCTTGCAACGTTAGATTGCTTACTAACAACTTATTTTTAAAACAAAAGCAAGTTTTCATTTTCTAGAAGAAAAAATAATAATTAAATAAAGTTTGTTACGTAAAATTTCTGCATAACTAACAATTTAAAAAAAGCAAAAACAAAACTGGCTAATTAATGTGCAGTAATAAATATTTTTAATTAGAAGCTTCTTGGGATTTTCATCAAAACACAAATATATCACAATTAACTGAATGAAAGCTTTGCAGATGTCGAGCAGAGCATCGCAATAATTAATGTTATTTGCAAAGGAGATGGACTGCAACAAACGCATAAATATTATGCAAGTGTTTACACGCTGATTTCATTTACATAATATTGCATATTTATATAAAGTTGATGTATTTGACACTACATACTGGAGCACAAACGAGCAATTGTTTCTGTTTTATAATTCGGTCAAGTGTTACACATCTGCATATGCAGAAAAATTAATTAGCAAATCTTTAATTAGAAAATGCATGCTATGTAGGTCCGAAAACAACCGGTTATTAATTAAATATTTGAAAAGCACTCGAATTATGCCCCGGTCCCTCATCATCATTATCATCATCGTCGTCGTCATGTATAAGCTGAGCATATTATATTGTAAAATTGACTCAAAATTGTTATTGCAGCAATTAATTAATTTTATTCGTAAATTTCAATTCTAGCGGAACGCACGTTAATTAAGTACTTAAATATTTAAATAGCAATTAAGTTATTAGCATTAAATGATAATTAACATTGCAAATAACGCAATTTTCGTTTTACATCATGTGCTGTGCTGCACTGGTAAATTATCTACTACAGCCACTAGGTAGCTCCTAAAAGCTATTTTAGTATATCGAAATTACTGAAGTCTATTGCAAAAATTAATTGATGTTCAACTTTGGCAGTTAAAGTATTTCTTTCACTTTAAATAAAGAATTATTACCTATTCTTTAATATCGAATTTTACTTTTTTCTTAAAAAGCTGAATTTCGTTTTTGAATGTTTTCCCTAGATGTTTCCGCAACAATTAGCAAATTCTCAATTTGCAGACGGCCAATACAATAAAACAAAACGATGCAAAATAAAATTAATTGCCATTTAATAGCCACGTCTGAAACCGAAAGAGAAGTTATGGAGGTATTAACCTCTTACTCTCGCCTTAAACTTGACCGTCGATTTCCAATGTTTCGAAAATACCTACATACGAGTATAACATACTGAGGGAAAGACAGAGAGAGAGAGAGAACATTCATAATGACATTGACCAAACGTGTGTCTTCAATGCATAAAACACCGGGTTAAAAAAGGATTCCAACGGAATTATATAATTGCTTTTTTAACGTACACGGAAACAGACAGCATAGCATTCTGAAAATGTGCCACTTTTAGTTTACGATTTTATAATTAAACTGCGACCGGAAACTGATCGTTTTATGTGCGGAGTCAGTCGTTAAAAGCGATTGCGCAAAAATAATTTTTCCCTGTATAGTTCATATACTATAGAAACTTTTCGCAAAATATGCACAATTACTGTATTTTCATTTTATTATTATTATTCTTCCGATGCAGCCATTGTGCCAATGTGCGCACAACAGGCAACAAATGCAAACTATTGTTCAACCGAAATTTTTTAAATACTGAATCGTGCTCCCGGTGTCATCACATAATAATACGAGCTTACAAAATATGCACACAATTAGCCGACTCATTTATTCCTGCAAACAAATTCTATTGTTTCGAATCGTTATTTTTTCATCTGTTTCGAAACCGTATTATGTGGTTGATGTGCGTGCCACCACATTATTTTTCCCATTTTTTAACTGATAAATAATTATTTGTTTTAAAGCATTGTTAGAATTTTATTGTTTTTTTTTTATAAGATAAATTAAATGTTAAGGTAATTGACTAGTTTTTTGTATTAATTTTTGTAGACAACAATTAATTTTAATAGCACTTTTGGTGTATTTCATCAATGGACAACAAATTAATGAATAAAAATGGAGCATTATGAATATTTTCAATAAATTTTACATTTATTTATTTCTTTCTTTAATTATATTCTGTTTATTTAATTTTATCTGTTGTTATTTACAGCTATTATTATTATTTCACATTTTCCATTAACAACTCTATGATTTATTGAACATTTATTATTTATTATGGAAAACTAAATGATTTGTTGAATGGTCCTTTTTCTACATTGCAACAAATTCTGTTTGCTTTTTAAACAATTTATATGCAAAAAATATACATTATAATTAATAACAAAACTTTTTAAAACCAATTATTTCAAACAATAGACATGAAATATATAAATAAAGCTTTAATAGGAAAAAATGAAAAGCAACCCTTAATTCAATTCAAACGGAAGAAAGGAGAAAAGAGAAATATAAACGATTAATGTGACGACAACCTGATGACTTTCACTCAACACTGAAGACAAAGTAATCTAGGTTATTATCATGCAATGGTACGGTAACAATCGGTGGCATGCAGACATACAATTTTGTATAAACAATAAAGATAGCGGCAATGCAACAGACAGAAGCTCAAACAAACTCGTCGCCGTACAAAAACCCATGAGCTTATTGTTGTAACATCGGCATGCATTTCCGGTCTGGAAATTGCATACACAAACACATTACAAACAGAATCTTATCTGTATAAATTCCTAACATTCCGACTGACCCAAGCACAACAAAAATAAAAAATTCCGTTTTATTTTCTAGAGTTTTTTTTTTTCGTCTTATAATTTTTCATAATTTCGGAAAGTACGGCGACGAATCATTAAACACTAATAAATAGGTACTTCATAGTTAAAATTATACGGGCTTATAAATACCGACTATGGAACCAGTCGTTAAATAATATGTTTGCAATACTAAAATTTACGAGTTTTTTTTTTTTGTTTTTGTTTCAATAAACACGACAAAATGTTGTCGGAGAAATGCTGGAGGAGAAACAACGGGTTTTTTAAATACCTCACAATGCGACTATCAACTTTTAATCATTGTTTTAAGGGAATAGCGGAAATGCGGCATAGTGCCGGGATGTATCGGTTGAGAAAATCGCGTTTTATAATAATATAATCCAAGAGTAATTTCCCTTTTACTTGCCACTGCGTTTAATAAGTTTGTTGATTATAAAGTGCCAATGCTACTGCCACTGCCACTGCATTCGCGAGCTAAGAGAACCCAAGAGAACCGAGAGAAACCGCCATTATTATTATTATTTTACGGCGGCAGCGTGTAATTAATTATCGGAACTCTTCATCAGCGCGCGCGTTTCCATGATTAATTTCCCCTTTATTTATTTATCGCTCTGTGCTCTGTTATTGTTTCGCATTCGATTGCCGCACACTTCTTACATCTTACTGTGCGATTTATTTTTATTTCATTTGATATTTTTTATATAATTTGGAAATTTTCAATAATAGAATTGAAAAATAAATTTCAATACATTAATAAATTAATAATATTATAAAAATAGATGGGACTGAAAGGGTGTCCTTGAAGCGAAATTCCTCAGACATATTCTATCAGCGGGTCGTGTCGTTGTCGTTGACTTTGCTCTCTCTCCGTCTTCTCAAAACGGTCGACGATTGAGGAAGTCAGTGAACCGTTGAAACGTTTAATAATTCAGCGACTATTTAAAAATCTCATCGTAATCGATAAAATCGTAAGGCGACCGTCAATATATGAACCGAAATCCGGCGTAAACAACACGAGCGATTGAGCGGCCGCCGGAAAAGTCGGCGCGAGAGAAAGAGAGAGAGAGACGGATGCGGATATGCGGAGGCGGCTGCACCGAACACTCGCAAGAGGAATTTATAATGGGTAATTATAAAGTTGGTAAGTGTTCGCAAATATGTAAAATATCCGAAATAAGCTATTGTTCCGGGTGAATTTATGTGGACCGAAATTAGGTACATGCGCTCGAAACGGAGTAAACTCTAATTAAATTTTGAATGCGAAGGCCGGAAACGAAAGACGACCCCTCGCAATGCAGCAGCAGCAGCAGCAGCACGCCGTGCAGCTCTTTTTCTTTAAATTAAAACACTTTAACCGTTCAGCCTGATGCGGCGATTAACTTCATTTTTACTTAATTTCTCATTAGCAACTTCTTAACTTCGCAAAAGTAGCTTAAGTATTTAAATTTGTATTAGTCTTTATACAACAAATTTTCCACTGCGAAAAAGATATAGAAGAAAAAATTGAACCAAAAATTTTTTTTCAGGGGAAAAAAAGTATAATTTTCTAAAGGAAATAAGTCGTGCAAGGTCGTCGGCACATAATTCGCAATGAGAGCGCATATTGGTGTACACATACGAAGAACATGAGCAATAGTGGCGGTATGCGCACACCATGTAAGTGTAAGTAAGGAAAGGAAATAATCTCGGTAACCTATCGTCTGGTCTATCGATCCGCAACACAGTAACCGCGTCTCTGCCTGCGTCTCTCTCTCTCTCTCTCTCTCTTCGGCTTCGGCTTCGCAAAGAGACCCACGCAAAATTTTCTTTCCGCAAAGCTACAGCTATATATACTTGCTGCCAGTACTAACTCTAATACCTATTTGCTAACCTCTCTAACCGCTCGAACTGAACTGGTATTTATATGAGGTCCTTGCAATTCGATATACAGGTATTACCGATACCGCAAAACGATTCGATTAGGTTTTCCCGGCAACTTTTCATCGATACTTTAGGAAACAAATAGCCAGATACATAAAAACAGGTAATTTTGTATCGGGAATATTGCAATTTCCTATTTTTCAATGTGTCCACTGTAATTATCTTTATCGGCGATAATTAAATTGAAATTTACAGTTTGCTAATTAACATTATTCGAAATATGATTAATGATACGATTTTATACTGTTTTAGGAACTTGATCGTTTTATTGGATTTTTCATAGTTCTCTTTATGATTCAAAAATTTATTATTTTATTATAAAAACTAATTTTTAATGTTAACGATAACACAATTTTTTTACTGAATAGGAAATTAATCATTTAACTAAACAACAAGATTTTTGAAATATAAATTCAGAAAATATTTCAAGAAAAGCGAATTACTTATTTGATAAGTTGTTATAAATAATAACAGATGATTTGAATTTTGTATTTCCACTTTAATCATCGACACCCCTCAAAAAAGAACACAGCAATAAAATTTATGCGCCATAAAAAATAAATGTACCAGAGGGTACAACAGAAGCCCCCTTTTCTTCAGAAATATTCAAAATTTAGCAAACACAAATTTAGAAAAAATATTTCAAATACAAAAACTACTTTAATTAAAAACAAAACCATTAAAACTTTGATTTAAAAAAATTATATTTCATTGATAAAAAGAAAATCTAAAAAATAAAATATCAGCACCCAAAGAAAATTATTTTTTATAACTATTAAACTTACGAAACAGAAAACAAAACAACTTTAACAATAAAAAAAGGCATCAAACAACATTAAAAAAAAGTTTCCCAAGGACTTGGGTCCTTTTTATCTGTGAATAGGCAGGTTCAAAACGTTGCAATTATTAGAAGTAATTACGTGTGGAAGTACTTCTTTAGAAAATTATTTTAGAAAGACAAAACGAGCACTCTTAGCACGTGCCATTATATACTCATATCGTATTTATATACACACTACGTACATATTTCGCGCTTGCGTTATTAATGATGCTTACGTTTCCTTGTGTGTAACTGCTCGAAACGACTCCTTCGTCGTCGACGCATTCGAAATTATTATTATTCATGATATATATGTATAGTACTCCACCACACACCGTTCCACAATACAACGCAAATGGAGTTTAGTCCTCCAAAGATATATTTATACGTCTGGAAGTGTGGGCAGACTTTAGCGCCCGGCCCCTCCGCACCGGCAAATGTGCAATATCAGCGAATTGCATATTTTACGCGCGCGGAATACTTACATGCGACTTTAATTTGCAACCGTTCTCTTAATCAAAGGAGGCTCGAAACGCAGAGCTTACCTGTAACAAAAAAACAACAGATACAATTAGCAAGCAACTCTTTAATTAAATATGTTAATTTGCTTTATTATTATGTGAATTTTTTTCATTCAGGCTGTCGAAAATTCATTCATTTAACGCTCTGCTTCAGCTCCCTTTTTTTTACGGGATTTTTTTCTCATTGTTTTTGTTGAAGTTTTGTTTTTTTATTCGTTGTTTAATATAACGGAACATTTTCCTAATTAAAAATTTAAAGATCAATATGATTATGTTATGTTATGCATGTGGAAAAAAATTCAATTGGGAATTTTTATACGCGCGGTATTTTCTTTTTTGTAGTCTCATAAACTATCGGAATGGCTCTGTAAAAGAAATTCCCGACGCGTATCATCCGAATGGTTGGTGGTGTTGGGATGCTGGATAGGACGCCGAAAATGGCATTCTCAAATATTGCGACAGCAGTTTCATGTGCATATACACTTAAAGAAATATATTTGCGCCGTGTACGCCTTTCGGGTCGAAATGGTATTTCTTGATTTATTACGACGATATGCGGCGGCGGCCGCGCGCTCACTGTTTTATGTAAATTGAGGGCATTATTATTAAATTTTCGCGTCTGTCACAGTTAACTGTATGTGCATGTGTGTGCACTCTTTGTGCCCACATTTTACTCCACAGACGTTTCCCACCACCAACATGCACTGAAATACAGGGCGTATCATTTAAGTGGTCTTCGAGTATTAAACTTTATTATCAAAGATTCGTTTTTCTATTTTCATAATGTAGAGAAATATAAAGATTACATAATAAACTTTTTTAAGTTTTATCGAGTGTTAGATAAAAAAGTTACAATACAAATTTTTTTATTTTATTTTTTAAATGGAATCATTATAATAATAGGTTAGGTTAGGTTATGTATTTTTCTGTGCTTCGAGCACAGTGCTATTTTTTATCTTTACAAAGTTCTTTTAATTGATACATCACACTTATAAATGAGATTAAAGTATATTATTTAAAAAACTTTATGTGAAAGTTTTGTAGTTAAAAAAAAATCATAACACATACCAGGTAAGAAAATTTTGAAAAATAAATGCAAATGCAATTTTAAAAGCTCGTTTTTTTAAAATTCTGGTCAATTTTGCCAATAAAAAGTGTTCTACAAGAAAATCACATAAAACGCATTAGTTAATTACTTTATTTATGATTTATATTTTTGTTGATAAAACATTTTGTAGTATCATATTTAGGAATTCGGAATCTACGTGGAATATAGTTTCTAATGATACCCCATATAAGTGGTCTGCTATTAACGGTTTTTCCTAATTTAATTTGGAACTTTTTCCATTAGAAAACCCATAAAAGAGCTAGGCTAAAAAAAGCTAGGCTTTTTTAATGTAAAATTGAAAATTTAATTCAATACACCAATTAAAAAGGAGTTCATTGTTCATCAATGATAAAAAAAAGTTTGTCCTGTATATGTGCATAATGTGTGTGCATAGGAAAGCCCAAGACAAGAGGAAGAAATATTGCAGAACTTTTGTTGTTAGTCACAGAAGAGGCAAATGATATAACACAATGCGCTATAAAAATAAAACACCGTTTATTTATTTATTTATTGCTTCGTCTTACCAAGAAGAATATTAAGCATTGGAAAACGCGCGTGTACTATAGTTATGTAGGTTGTACATATTGCTTAAAAGCCGTTTTGTGCGTACTTCTTCAGCACTCTAGCCTCTTTTCTATAAGCACCATACATATCCCATACTCGTTACTACTTTATTATTTCGTTTGCCATTTGTTCGCTCGCTTTTCTTCCTCTACTTCTTCTAAACAACAACAATTCTTCGTTTTGTTCGCAGCAGCAGCAGCACTTAAGTACGAACGACCAACAAGACACATAAATAACGACATGCATGGGATTTTGTCATACGTGCGCGCATATTGTTTTCCGAGCTTTCTATTTTGGATTAAATTATAGCCGTGTGTACTTTTTTCCTCTATTTCTCAAAGACTTTTTTGTCTTTTCATGGAGAAAAAGGCGACCTAAAAATAGTGGCCTCTTTTTATGTCTTCTTTGAATGTGTGCATGTTGTGTTTATTTTAAATGGTTCGAGTGTGCCGCACCATTTTTTTTATTTCGTTCCGGGAAC
>JASKGO010005604.1:0-30809 GCA_030556065.1 Holobus sp. GC000080
ATCTATTTAAAAACAAATTAAAAACGTTATTACTAAATAATTGCTGTTACTCGACTGAAGAATATCTTAACCTGTAACCAAAGTAAAACCTTTTATTTCCTTTTCTAAATTTTTGACAAGCCAATAACATGTTAAATGTTCAGTGTATTTTTTTATGGCAAATAAATATCTATCTATCTATCTATAACTGATTTTTTAGGTTTCAACAATTTATCAAGTTACTTAATGAATAATTCCGGTACACAAGATAAAAATCTAAAGACAACAATACTAAATTTGCAAGCGGATGTAAATGACGTCAGCAAATGGATGAATATTATGCTAAAAAATCATTGTTTATTATATTTCATTATTCCCCTTCCGAAATTCCCCAAATAATAAAAAAATACTTTAACAACGTTGAGATATTCCCTAAAAATGTTATTAAGTACTTGGGAATATTCGAAACATTGATGTTTGTTATTTTGAAAAAGCATTAAGGAACATAATAAACTAAAGAATTTATGTTCCCGAAATAAAATTAATTTTCCTTAGATAAAGAGGTGCTCTTATAAGAAAATCAAAAATGTTGTCCCTATTCGTAATTATCATCGGCGCTAGATTCATTATGTAAATTGTTATGCAAAACACGTAAAAAGGAAACTTCTACAAACAAAACAAAACACTAAGCATAGAAAACAAGCGCAGAAAACATTTGGAAGCCATTGGAAAACGCAAATAGTTCAACTCGATAAAACCATACAAATGAGAGTGGTTACATAAGTTGTATCGAAAGAAAAGTAACAAAAAGGTTCATGCAAGAGAAAACTCTTACCTTTGAAGCTTTTCCGCGAAATTTCCTTGAATTATCCTGCGCTTTCCCTGCACTACTACACTCACTACCGTACTACACCTACTAACGTCCGCACTTACACTAACGCGACTAAGCGTCCGTCATTTGGGGAGAATCAAAAACAGTTTTTGACAGAAAGTCAAAGTCACTTGGAGCTCACCGAATGTAAGCAAAACATTTTCATTAAAATTAATTTTTCTTTAATTACTGGCAATATAAAAACGTTTATTTTTCAGAAGTGGTATTTTTATATAATTAAACAAGACTAGAAAATGAATAATAATAGTGGTTGCTTAAGTCTATCAATTTTAAGCAAATCAACTGAAGATTTCCTATGTTCCGCATTAAACACACAAATGATCTTACCTACTGAAGAAGGTTTACTCCGGTAATATTCATTTTTATGTGTATTTTACATTTATTAACACAGTATAAAAATACAGGGACTACAGAGGATTAGCAGAGAAATTAGGCATTACTCTAAGTCAAATACGCAATGAAAGCAATCCTACTGGAAAACTGCTTCAAATTTGGCAATCAACTCAAAAGGATACATATCGAATAAATACGTTTTTGGAGTATTTAGAAGAACTCGATCGGTTTGATATAGTAGATGATTGTGAACCCCTAATTCAAAATGATGTCCAATTATATGAGAAACTTTACGAAGAACAATCACTATGCAAACCAGACCCCACAACATATGATGCCACTATTCTCTATGTAGATGAAGACTTTGAATTTGTTAGAGAATTGGTGCACAAGATGGAGAATCAATACAATTTGAGAATTTTCGTTAAAGATAGAGACTTGAAAGCTGGAGAAATGGAAATGGAATCAATGTTAGTCAAAATTGCTCAACAGTGTGATAAACTTATCGTAGTTCTCACTCCTGACTTTATCAAGAGCGAGACCAATAAGTATTTTCTTGCTTATGCTCAAACAATTGCCATTGAGCAGAAAGCGCGCAAAATTATTCCGTGTATGTACAAAAAGTGCCAAGTGCCTTTGCAATTAATGGGCTTGCACACCATTTACTATGATGCTGACAATAAATGGTTTGATTTCTGGTCTAAATTGGCCAAGTCCATTAATTTTATTCAGAATCCAACTTTAAATTCGCAAAAGTAATTTTTGCACAATTTCCATAGAGTTGAATTTTACTAATACATTTTTGTTTCAGATGTTTAGCTCAAGATGCTTCTAAAGTGGAAAATGTTAAACCAAATAAAGCTTCCAGTAGTAAAAGTATTGAAAAATCAGAAGAAATATTAGACAAACCAATTGAAAAAGTAACGGAGGTTCAATCAAGCAGTAAAAACAATAAAAAATTACATGAGAAATGCAAAAGTGCCTCCAAGAAGTTTTACAGTTTGGGAAAATCTTATTTGAAGAATTTGCAACCGTCGAAATCCAGTCATGAAGTAAATGGCAATGATAAAAGTAAAAGTAAAAAAACTGCCAAGAAAAAAATAGCGATAGCTTTATAATAGTACAATTTTTAAATCAACAGCATTTCTTTTTTTTTTGTAAATTTTAATATAAAACAATAATTAATATATATGGCAATAAACAGTGATAAATGTTGTTAATGTAAGAAATTGTAACTTTATATAACCAAATTTTAGTTTTGATGTAATATTTTATGTTTCTTGAAACACTATGAGAATATCATTATTAGTTTTTTTTTTATTATGAAAAATTGCATGATAATATTCAGAGATTATTTTTATAAATATTCTGGAAGTGGCTGAAAAGCCTAAAATTGTGAGCTTTAAATAAAAAAAAAAAATTAATGAAAATTTTTCTTTCTATTTGCAATATAGAAATAATTTCCTAATAATTTAATGTCGTTTTAGTGAATTTTATTTCGTGAAAGAATGAATCAACTTTTTTTTAACTTTTTTACAATTCGTGTTTTTAATTTTAAGCTTAGGGCCCTTGTTTTGAATATAAAAATTCATATTTTCCGCCAATCGTAGTTTGATCCAATTTCTAGATCCTGTAAAATGGTCTCCACTTTTAGTCACTTCTAGTTTCTACGGAAGTAGACAAAAACTTTGCATTTTTTATGACATACCTCAATTTTCTTTTTACATTTCAAATAACTTTGGAAAATAAATAATATTTTGTAAAAAAAAAAAAGTTATTTTTTCGATTATGTTTAGTTTTCAACTTCAAAATATTTCCAACTTCCGGTTATTTTTGTTAAAATTGCCGTATGGAAAAGAAGCCATATTATTTTTATTTTCAACGGAAATTAAATAATTCTTCTAGATTATTAATTATTTTTATTAATTAATTATTAGTTGTATCTTTATATAATATATTATTTTTTGTTTGTTTTAATTGTCCAGGGTGCAGGAAAATTATCAAAAATAAAATTTTAAAATATAATTAACACTATTTTTTCAAAGGGATCCACCCATCCTTTTTACCCATTAATTGATTTTAAAAAACCTACAAGAACAGTTTTATTTGACAGTTCTAAAAAGAATAGTTTTAGAAATAAAATAAAAATAACTTATCATACAGTAAGTCAAAAGAATAATAAATAGTCCTAGTACACTTAGTTCCATTTGAAAAAATTAATTTAAGGCAAAAACAAAAAATTGTGTTAGCCTTTGTTAATTAGAATCAATCAAAAAAATCTTTTTTTTATTAAAAAATGAAAAAAGGACCGGAGAACAATTTTAGACTAAAAATGACCAAGAGAATGAAGAAAAAAATGGGTTTCCATTTAAAAATTAAAAGTTTGAATCATTTTCAGTAAAACCGGAAGTGAAACAAAATTGAAATTTACTCCCAAAAATCTGATTTTTTTTATATAAATGGGTAATTGTTCTTTTCAATTTGATTGATATAAATAAAGATAAAAGGGATGAGTAAAATTTCGTCATCACATTTTATAAACAAAAAAGAAATGGAAAAGGAAAACCAAATTCAAATTAACCAAAAAAAAGTTTTTTGCACATTGAGCACATTGAAGACAAAGCAATGCTGGTATCAAAATTGAAAAAAAAGTATCAAACCAAAACTAAATGTTATTGCGATTGCGATCGAATTCAATGAGTATTTGAGGGCGAGAGTGACTCCCTTGGCGGTAAGGAAAATCCAGGTCACTGGGCCAACACTGATTCCCCACCTAAAGTCGACGACCTTTTTACGGTACAACCCAGATGCACCAGATCCTCCTCTGCTGCCGCCACCGCCCCACTTTGTGGCAATAGCAAAACTGCACATATTATTACCCACAATCAACCATTGCTCCAATTAATTTCCCCAATTTTAATATCCATCCCTTTGCTCAAAATCCAATAGTGAAAAAAATCCTATGAGCTGAAAAATGTGAAATATTTTTTCACCAGTCCACATTTGGGTTACTGGGACGCAAATCACAAATCACAAGGAACACTCCTTTATTTCCGGCCCTCTCCGTCTCGCTGCCCTCGAGGAATGCTGTGTCCTAATCAACAATTTCTATATAAAGAGAAGTGAGAAGAGTAAAGGAGGCGGCTGTTATAGATCGTCCTTTATTTTTCAATGTCTTACATGTTCTGGCAGTGTAATTAGACTTTAGAACATTACATGTGAGGATGGAGCACTGAATTAACAAAAACTTAATTATTTTGTTCATTTCAGTAGGTAGTTTTAAGTAGGTCGTAGTGTTTGTCTGTGTCGGTGGGGGGTGGTAGGCGCCTACAAAAAAGCGACCGTAAATTTTACACGTACTTAATTAAGTTTAAGGGTTCTAATGAAAACGAGTCGATTCGCACCGAGAGGGGGCCTCGTGGAGGCACAAGGTTTCTGCTAAGTCCACCACACCACGCGATAAAAGCGCAAAAGGAAAACGATCGCAAGTGTGGTTTGTTTTTTCTGCTTCTTATGTATTCCTTATTAGTTATATATCTAAAAAACGGATTTCTCGGTGCAAATTAGACGTTCGCGTTATACACGTTTCTCTTCATTTATTTTTTACATTTTAACCGATATGGTTTCATCGGTTATTTCTTCATGAATAAATACTTCATGAAAAATCTTCTTTCTTCTTTGTATACAAAGTGTTTGTTTTGATTTCTCTTTTTCTTAATCTTTAGAAGAAGAAGAAACGGTTTAAAAGAAGTTGTAAGGTAGGAAGTTAAAATGTACAAAATTGTTCCGCTATCCAATAAATCCAGTAAAACTAAAAAAAAAATATATTTTTAAATTTTATTGTATAAAAAAGAAGCAAACGCAAAGTTTAATAACTTTGCATATGAAAATGAAATGTTTAAATTACTAATTACATGATTAAAAAGGGTTTTCAAAGAAATATCATTTAAAAATTTACAATTTACTTTCTGCCAGGACCTAAGGCAGATATTTTTAAAATATCAAAATTGTCGCCTTTTTTCAATATTCAGCAATAAAACTTGAAAAATAAGATAAAATCAGAGCATTTTAAAAGTGAAAACAAAAGAAACACTTTGCAGCACACAATAATAGTTACATTTTCTTAGTGTTTGTTTGTGTTTTGTGTGTGTGTTTATGTGGGTGTTGTCTTCAGTGGTTGGTATCAGTAAATTGTATCTAATATAGACCTACGAGTTTGCTTTTTCATAAATCGCCTTATGAAAAATTTTTGCTCTCTAGTACATTCGAATCAAATCGTATCACAACAACAACCTTTTTTACCAAACACATCGTCGTCGTCCCTTTGCACGCACAATAGTAATAACTATTATTTTTTCATATATGCTAAGATTATTTACGTTATAGGTACGAACGTTCGAATAGATAATAACGCAAAAACGAAACGAAAACCGTCATCGCACAATCAACTAGGAAATCGTTTCGGGTACCAAAAGTATGAGAGAAAACTTAACGTGTTCTTCGGTGATTATTAAATACAGATCAACACAGTGGTTTTAGACAATCCTGTATTGTTCGTTTTCTTTCCTTCCTTTTGAAATTACACATTTCCTTCATTGACCGAAAACGCAGGAAAAGTTAATTGAGCAATGCACATAATAATTAATTAATAACTTCCATTTTTAAATATTTTCAAATGTTTCAAACAACTTTTCTGTTTATTTTTTGTTTCAATCTTATCTTTTTTCTTTCATTATAAATTATTTTTCCTAAAATGTTTTAGTTGTTTTCTCAATTGTTTCTACTTTTTTCCCTTCAGATAGTGTTCCGTTTATTTTTTACTTCTTTTTAAATATTTCTCAAGTATATTTTATTATTAATTTATTATTATTATTATTATGAATTAATTGTTTATTTTTACCTTTGTCGCTAATATCATCGTAATAGATATCTTAAAAATAATTAACTTTAAATCACTAAATATATTCTTCATGTATATTTTTCATATATATATTTATCCATGTAATAAATATATATATATTTATATATATATATATATATGTATGTATGTATTAATATTGTTATTTAATATACTCGAAGTACAATTCACCACATAATAATTTATAAAAAGTACAAAGCAATTAATATTTCGTTCACTATTTTGTTTCTTTTCCACTGGTAGTGTTGTAATGAAGTGTATATAATATGTACTATGTGTATAATTTCTTTACCGACCGATTAATTATTCTCCTTCTTCTTCTTCTTATCTGCTGCTGCTGCGGTTAATTTATTATATGAGTGAGAAAATTCATTATTAGCTCCTATTATTTATTATCGATAGTAATTGTACCCAAAAACGGAAGTGTGTTGCAAGAGTGTTGTTTTTATTTCATTTACCTTCTTTATATATTTTATTTATTATTATTATTTTTTTTCTTTTTTTTTTTGTTTTGTTAAAAAACTTGATTGGCACACAATAATACTCTTATTAGTGATATAACAAATCGAGTAACTAATTGATTTTCTCAATTTTTCCTCTTTCTAATATATATTATTTACGATTATTAATATTATTAGTAGTGGTATTTTATAGTAGTACGTAATCGTATCAGTCAAAGTACGTTTTCATTTATTATTATTATTTTATTAATAATAATTTATTTATGTGAAACAACCCTCCGGTTCGCTCTTTTGTTGCGATACTTTTTTGTTTTCTTTTGCGGTTTTTTGTTTGTTTTATTAAATAATGTGACCGTTACTTCCGTATTTTAATAATAATAATAATATAATTGTTAATTAAACATACTTTTCTTGTTTTTCATCTTTTGTTAAGTATAGTATGTTAAATATTATTTATTATTATTGTATTATTCTCAAATACTGCTTTTGTTCTGCTTTTCTGCTTCTTCAATTTGTCTTAAATATTGTAGGTATTTTTACATCTATGATTTCGCCTATTAAAAAACCGTGTGCTCTCGAATTAATTTAATTCGTTTTTTATATATATCATATATATATAGTTACTTTTTTTATATTATATATATTTTTATATAATATATAATAAACATTCGATTTTTGTGTGTGTCTTCTTGCTTACCATTATATACTTTCTTTGAATTGTTTAATTAGAGTCTATTATAATAATAATATCATCTAGAAACAAGTATAACGATCGATCGCAATTCGATTCGATTGTCAGCGACGATCCGATCACACATGACACAAAATCACGCGCGATATGTGTGCTGCTGCTAAATATTTTCTTATTCTTTCATTTGTTTTATTTTTGGCGCACTTTTTGGCTCTTCCTCTTAAAGTGTTAATTATTATTTTACCTATTTATTATTTCTCATAAAAAAGTTCGAACTGCTTTTGCGTTTGAGTGTTTGTTTTTTTGTTGTTTTGTATTAGGTATTTGTTAAATATTTTTTCTTTTGTGCTATTTTGACACGCGAAGAAGAATTCATTTGGCAGTCAAGTTGCTTTCACAGCCGATCTTCTTCTTCCTCCTCTTCCTCGACCTCTTCGACGCCGGCCTCGTTCTCCTCTTTGTAACCCGGATGCTCGGAGATGGCATAATAGTTGCCGTTGTAAATGACGCCCAATTCCCTAAGAACTTCGCCGCGGATGGTCGCCTTGATGGTCCAGTTGTAGCAATCGTCGCTTTCGCTTTCCCGGTCCAACCTCTCGACGTCCAGGATCTTCGAGCTGAGCCTCTCAAGGATGATTCCGATATCCTTGATGCTCAGATGTTTCTTCTGGTCGACGCTGAGCTGATCGATGAGCAAGAGGAACTTTTCGGAGGTGATGGCCTCGTCTTCCATGACGGTGTTCTCGGTCTCGCTCTCGGAACTCTCGTGGTCCGGGTGTCCGCGACCGATGCCTCCGCCGCTCCCTTCCACGTCCAGGAAGCGCACGTGACGCGACGGCGGCTGCGGCGACGTCTGCTGTTGCGCGTCCTGGATCGGCGACGTGGCCACGCTCTTGTGCACCGCAATCTTGCGGCCCTCTTCGTGCAGGGCGCAACAGTGGAAGTCGCACTCGATGGCGCCGTTGCTCTGCGGACTGCCGGCTCGCGGCTGGTGCGCGTGATGGGCGCACTCGGGGGTGTGTATGTGAATGGTGGCACTCTCGAGCGAGCTGCCCTGCTTGAGCAAACGGTGCGGCGGCTTGACGTCGTCATGATTTATCACAGTGATTTGGGGGCTCGAATAGCGCGGCTGAGGCGGCGGATAAATGTCGTTGATGAGTGTTTCCTTCTTGCCGCCTCCTGGAAGGGATGTCTGGATTACGAGAGAGGGTCGCTTGCTGGGGGAGAACTTGCCTGGCGCCGGCGACGGGGCTTCCGACGATGAGGCTCTGCTCGGACCTGATCGCTGGTCCCAATGCAACACAACTGTAACACGACCCTTGTTGTCCATGATTTTCCAAGATGGAGTCTCATCGTGCAATTCTAATGCATGTATCGTTTCGCAGACGATCTTCGGAATAGCCGAGATTGCTACTAACAAAAATTCTTCACTTATTTCTTGAACAAAAGCTTCCTTTTTATTTATAATCAGAGAAGTTGTTTTAAGTTTTCCTTTTTCCTTTCAGAATATTTCTATTAGTTTAGCAAAAATCAGTAAAAGTTCATCTTTGCAGAAGTAATTTACAAATTGCTTAATAACGACTAAGAAATCACCAAAAAGTATTTGTTTTTATAATGAAATAATAAGTTTATTGGTAAATGATAAGAGAAAGTAAGTTAAGGAGATAGTTACCTGCCCGTATGACATCTACTCCAGCGGGTAACCAGCGTTCCCCAGGTCGCAGAAGTAGTAAGATAGTGTTGGGTGGAAGTGTTCGAAAGTATTCGGCGTCCTCAACTTGTGTCCCGTCGCTTTCCAAGACCAGACGCACAGGTTCGCCTATGGAAACCCCGAGTTTATCTCTTCCTCGCTGCACCAGCTCCTCGAGGCCTCCCACCACCAACCCCTTGCGCACGCTACGTCTCCCGTCCCATAGTTTGAAGGGTCTCTTTCCGCGCGACTCCTGCAAGAAGTTTACCAGCATGAAAAACCATCATGTTTACTATCGAGGTACACACCCACTCTACAACTACTACACCTACTATCATCTACACCTACTACATCTATACTAAACGTTACTCTATTGCACATAACTATTGGATTGGACTATCTGTGTCTTGTCTAGGTATACTATAAAAAGCACTAAAAGCACTTTCCCCGTTTCCTCACTATCGCCACAAAACAAATAGTTAATGTAAGGATGCCGAAAATTGGTAGTAGCGCAATCGAGTTTAAGAGCAAGGCAAACAAATAATTAGCAGTACCTTCATGCCGACGAACTCATCGATCAATGCATCGATCAACTAA
Organism: Holobus sp. GC000080; assembly: GCA_030556065.1. Taxonomy (NCBI): domain Eukaryota; kingdom Metazoa; phylum Arthropoda; class Insecta; order Coleoptera; family Staphylinidae; genus Holobus; species Holobus sp. GC000080. Next base: position 9,562 of record JASKGO010005604.1, read on the forward strand.
TGCAAAACAAACAACAGGGAGTTGATCGGGGCGCGTCTGGATGCGAGCAGCAACATGACGACGACGACCGCTGCAGAGATGATTATCGCGAGTTCATATGGGGAGTGTTTCCTTGAAAGGGGATCACCGAACCTTGCTAGTGACAACTGACCTGACCCAATACTCTCACGCGAAGAAGGGGTGGGAGGCGGTGCGCATACTATTTTCACCCCCGAACACGGTTTGGCTGTTTGCCTACTAAGCCGAAGCAACAGAATACGCTTTTGGCACTCGGCGAAGGCCCGTGTGCACCTTGGTCCACCACCACCAGCACCAGAAAAAAACCCATTTCATTTCGACAAATCTTATGTGGCCCTAGCGTAATGTGTGTCAGGGCGCGCGCGCACTTATATTATTAATTACAAAACGCGCGCTCGGACCTACTTTCACCTACACACACCAACGCATTCCAACATTTTTTTTTTCTGATTTCTTACAAGAAAATCTAGTATTTTTCCTAGCTAAAACTTTAGGTTCCCCAATTAAGAAAACAAAAAACATACCCCATATCTAACAAATTAAACTTTAAAGAAATTCAAAACAAAACAAAAAGTTTTAAAAGTTTGCACAAAATTCCCAAAAACTATGCAAAATTCCTCAAGGATTGTTCGAATGGGAGCTTTTGGTGAATGTAGGCCAACGAAAATCTCGACTGTCTGCTGGTGCAAGCTTTAACCTACTTTTTGGAAGGAAGCCCAGATTATCCAGGACAATAAACAAGGGTCCGTAAATTGGTCGGCAATCACCCGGGCAAGGTACAAGGTGTCTGAATAAGGTTGTGGGATGCATGCAACTGCACTAAAAGTGTCAAAGATGATGGTGGTGTGTAGTACCTCTCTTGCCATTACGGCATTTCTTCGCTGCGGCCGTTTGGGAGCCGCTCACCTGCTTCGTCAACGTTTTCAATTCACCGAACCGTTACTTTCGAGCGCCACGCGAAACCACCTCCGGTTTTCCATTCTTCTACAGCAAACCAATATGCGAACGCGAACACGAACTTTCCATCGACTACCCTGCCAGTGATAACATCCGCAGTGCCCTCTAGGAAAAACCGGATCGATCGTCCTCGTAATCGTGGTAAGAGGCGGTGGCGCGATTTCCACCCTTATACTTGCGCTCTTAACATTATCCTGTTGCTTTTCCAAGCCTAAACAATTCTTTTAGTATAAAACTATGCCAAATGTTACGTTAATGTACCAAATTTTCAATAAAATTACCAGAAAAGTTCATTAAAATTAGAAAAATTAAAGGTTTTCCGTGGAAAGGACTCATTATCCTGCAGCTTTCCGAACATCCTGTGCGTCGCCATTTTGTGCGCAAATGCAACGATTTGCTGTTGCGCACAAATGCAACGCACCTTTTGACAGAAAACCGTAATGAGTTGTTGAGGAAGATCACCTGTCCGCGGTGCAAGATTATTATTGTGCAGCAACGATCCAAACAGTGGTAATTAGGTGTACAAAATGTGATCAGTGTGAATGGAAACGCAATGATGCTGTAAAAGGGGGACACCCGTTGCCAATCGCCAATGTAACATGCCAATAAATGATTCACCACAAGACCGACACTTCTGGTGTGGTAAACCCAAAACCTTACCACAACAATAAGGTATCCTAATAATAAACCTAATGAATAATAATTAATGGCAATTGTAATATGACGCACATTTTTTTCTATTACGACCAATTAAGCTCATTTAAATGCAACAGTCTTATTTAGTTAGTTTTTTCAGTTACAATAGTTTTTTTCTTTTGCTTACAGGGCCCTCCTTTATTCTTTATAATGATGAGGTTTAATGTAAAAGTATTGCTGCTTGTGTTGAGCATCTTTGCCACTTTTACCATCCTTTCCTTTTGGAGTCGATGTGGGGGTGACACAGCTCTGAGAGAATGGACCAGGCACAGGAGTTATGGCAAAAGCTCAGACAGGAGTGGTTATGTGCAGAGCTCTGAGGAAATAGATTGTGTGATAAATGCAGAGTACTCAATTGCTTGTCGCAAAGAAGGTGATGAAGTTTATATACCTTTCTCTTTTATACACAAATATTTCGAAATTTACGGCAAGCTGTCGACGACCGATGGCGTGGAACGGTTCGAGTGGCATCACACGCTCAGCCGAATTTATCATCCGAAGGGCAAGTACGATCCTCGGGGTGTGTTCATGCATTTCGAGAATTACAACGTGGAGGCTAGGGATCGCGTGAAATGCGTGTCCGCCATCACCGGAGTGCCCATTTCGACGCAATGGGAAAGCCAAGGCTACCACTATCCCACGCAAATCGCTCAGTTCGGCCTGGCTCATTACAGTAAAAACCTGACGGAGCCCGAACCACGTCGCAAAGTCGTCGAAGATGCCGATAAGGACTTGGCACGTTGGATCGTTCCCGCCGGATCCAATATTTATAGATATCGGCAGCATAATAACGCAGTCAACCACGTACTTAACTTTTCTACACCGGATGCTTTTAACAGCGGCATAAAACTTAAAATGGATCACGTACTTGATTTCGTAATGAGCCTCGATATTTTACTGTATGCCAACAGCAGTTTCAGCGTCGTCCTGCAGAATCGCGAGAAGAGGGATTTTTACAATCTTCATTACATTTCCTCGGATATTGTCATTACCACGCAGGTAAATATTTCACTCAGTGACTCAAATGTTCATCAATATTTTCAAGAATATACCACAAGGGGTGGTTTCGCCGCTTGATAAAATTTTCAGAGGGGAAAATTGCCAAGTTATTATTTATTCAGTTCGGATACTTTTCAATTATTTCTAACTGCGGCATTATTGATTCAATGTGTGATGGGCTTTTAGAGAACTTTTGTTATGTGAAATTGATTGTTTCAGGATGAAAATATTTACCATGGAATAGGCGTATCGAAAAGTTGGTGCCGAATAACACGCGACTTAATAATCGACCTGCAGAAAGGTTTAAGCTACCTCGATAAAGACAAATCGAAGCACAGATTACCGCGTTCCAAGTTAAAGGTGGTCGCTATAATTCTACGAGGCAGAGGTCTGATCGACAACCTCACCCTATCGTCGTCGGAACATATTGCGCAATTTTACGACGCGGCTCAATGGTTTGTCGCTAATCAGGACGTGCTGGGTGGCTGGCCCATTCCGGTGAAACGCAAACTAGCGGCAGGCTTCAAAGACTTGGAACCCGGTTGGTATTCCTCCATGGGACAAGGGCAGGCAATTAGTGTCCTGTCCCGGGCGTACTATCATTCCGGCGGCGATAAACGATATCTGAATGCGGCAATGGAAGCACTGAAACCGTTCAGAGTGCCTAGTTGGCAAGGTGGCGTTCTGGCAACGTTCATGAACAAATACCCTTGGTACGAGGAGTACCCGACGAAGCCGGCCAGTTTCGTTCTGAACGGTTTCATCTATTCGCTGCTCGGTTTGTACGACCTGCTAACGATCGCTCCCCAGGCGCACGAGGCCAAGCTGCTCTTCGACAGCGGCATGGAAAGTTTAAAGAGTATGCTCACACTTTACGATATGGGCAGTACGACCGCATACGATCTGCGCCACTTTACGCTTAGCATAGCGCCCAATTTGGCACGCTGGGATTACCACGTAACGCATATTAATCAGCTCTTATTGCTTAGCACTTTAGATAATGAGCCAATTTTTCAACAGACAGCCGAGAGATGGATCGGCTATATGAGCGGAAAACGTGCCGCTCATAATTAAGCGCGTCGTCTGTGTGTCCGCGTTTGTGATAGATCATTTTTGTGCAATAAGTTGCCAGGCAGGTGCCATTTAGGATGTTGATAGGATGCAAATTTACTTAAAAGGGTTGACGATTTGCCATTTATAACTACCATCCGAAAAAAAGAAAAAAACATTTTATTTATGCAATTTATTCTTTATAATTTACTTTTATCTTTTGACGAACAAATTTATTTTTATTTTACACATTTTTTAGAGGAATAGACAATTTTAAAAGAGCAAATCGGCAACCTATTTCATAAACCCGTTGGTTTTTTTAAACCAACTTCTTCCAAAAAGCACAGAGTCATGTAATCAAACCAATTTTGCAAAGATCTCTCGACAATCAGACTTTTAATCCAATATTTAACGATAATAACGATCAAAATTTGCCAACGGGGATCGCACAGGCTTTTCATTTTCGATATTCTTAAAAGGACCAAACATTTAAACTAACACTTAATTTTCATCATTGCTAAAGTCTATCAAAGTATGCTATGGATAATTTAACGGCTATTTTTTCAAACCACCGAAAGAGCTATGAATTTTTGGTAAGATTTTTTTCTTTCGTTTAACGTTAATATCAATGAACCGTTAACGCAAACGATTTCGTCCATTCGCAAAGGTATTATCTCTAAGAGAATAATTTAATATTGTTTGTTAAATGCGTAAAGTTATTTGTTGTTATATTGTTATTACTTGGTTTTGTTGCAATTTTCTACGAAACAAACAAAAAGCTGATAACTATAAATTTATCAACAAAGTCAATTATAAACACTAGTGCTAGCGTAGATAACTATTACCTGTAAAACATTCTTTTCTACTGAACACTTCAATCAACTAATAACGGTATAGGTAAACTTAGGGTTGTATGTGCTGCCATAGAAAGTAAATGAAGGAAAATTCGAATTTTATGGGACTGTTTGATGCGTACAAGTACAAAGGGCAGTTCTAAGTTGCTAAAAACAATTATAAGTACACACCAGCTATGATTTTGTACAGTGATTCCTTTGCAATCTGTAAAACTTTTGAGAAAATGTACTCAAAAAGAGCTTATAGTATGCCTCTACAAAACTAGATTTACTAAACTTTGCTAGAGTATTGTAAAAATGTATATTTTCCTAGATGAAAATGAAAAAAAAAAATGGGTAGGAAGAAATGGATAATTAGATTCGCTAATTGAATATGTTCAGTTCGAGTACAAAATTAATCTTATGTTCAATGTATAAAGTGATTTTTGCTTAGATTAAAAAGCACTCGAGTACTTAAAACAGTTTTAAAACTAAAAAAAAAAAAAAAGAAAACGCATCTCTGTGATTTATTCAAAGCTATATTATTATTAAAACTAACAAAATATTGAATGCTAGATTATGTATATCGTACGAGAAAAAAAAGTATTGTTAAATTAGTAATATGGTCACGTCATTTTCTCTTCTTTTCGGTTCGTTGGAGGAGTAGAAAAGCGTTTGCAAGTTTGTTTTACTACTGCCAAAATTTCGCTCTCAAATGGCGAGCGTCGATAATCCAACTAACTAATTAATTTTTAATTGAAAAAAAACTGAAAATTAGAGACTTCTTATTAGTTTCCTCACTGATATAGAACTGTAATAGTATTTTATATTATGTGATTGTGACAATAACCATATTAATTCGGAAATGAGCAAACAGTATGTATGATATATTGGGAAAGTTTGGAAAGACGCTAATAAATAGACAAACAACACTAAAAACAAAATCTTCCTCTTTTATTTACCTCCTTTTTCTCATTTAATTCATCCCTTTTATCCATCACTTATTAAAAATTTACAGGGAAACCTTTTAAGCCATTAGTCCAGATATGTTTTAAATTATTTTGTAGTAAATAACTGAAAAATGCCTTCTTTGCCCTTAAACTTCTGTCGACTTGCATTTGTCAAGTAGAGTCGCCATTTCGGTAGCTCTTTTGTGCTTCGACCTTTTATGATCTCTTAGCGTTTCAAGGAAGAGCATGCCATTTTAAGAATCGTTTTTTTCCTTATAAACTGTAATTTATTTTTCGATTCTAATTTATTTAATTCTTCAAGATCCAACCAGTGAAAATCAATATAAAGATATTAATCATACAAGTGAACAAATAATTTACCTTGGAAAAAAATGGAGATGATTTTAAAGTACATCGATGAAAACGTGGCCACATTTCGTCGGCAAATTTTGCAATCAATTGAAAATTACCATCAGGAATTGTTGGAACAAGTGATTAGTAGCCAACGACAAGTTACTGATAATTCTTTGGCTTCCACCTCCACATTAAATTCATTTGCTGAAGGTAATGATGTGATTTGTTTGAACTTCTAATTCAGACGCACGTTTTTTTCTAAAGCTTTTACACCAGATAATTTTCCTACATCTTCAACTCCCAACAATCGAAAAGCTTTATATTCTGAAGGTATTTTTGAATTTCTTTTTTAATAAATTTCTAAAAGTCTGTTTTCTTTAGTGCTCTCCCAGGGCCGTCATCGTAGAGCTGCTCACAGTGATCCAGAAAATGTGGGAAATCTTGAAGCAAAGAACTATTGCGGATTCTGCAAGAAAAACGGAGAAATGCCGGCTGTATTTCTAAGCCACCTATTGAAGGATGAGAACGGGTTCATCACTTGTCCCATTTTACAGAAGTACCATTGCCGTATTTGCGGTGCTACTGGCAGATTGGCCCATACTAACAAATATTGTCCCCTCCAGTAAGATTTTTCTTTAATTTTGCTATTCTTTGTGAATTAAGCTAATGATATGTTTATTTTGAATTTTTATTATTTTAAGGGGATGATTAGTGTTAAAGTGGCCTTGCATTTTAAGTAACAAACATTTTTGAATTTAAATTTCGGTTTCCATTATGAGCTTATTATGAGCTTGTCCACTTTAAAGTTTATGAAAAGGATTAAATTTAGAATTCCATTTAGTTTTTTTTTTTATAATTATCGGATTGTTTTTGATTTGATTTATATTTTGTATTAATGATAATAATATTGGTAACTTGGAATTTATAACTTTTATCATTTTGGAAAAGTTTCTGCAAATGAAAATTATAAACAACCAATAAAGTACTGATTGAAAGACCAATTTGACTTTTTATTAAACATATTTAATAAATTTATTAAAAAATATTGGCTAAAAAACAGTTCTTTCAGAGAAGAACTTAAAGTCATACGAAATATTTCTTTATTTGCAATAACAAATCAGCTTCAAATACGAATCTTTAACACACTTTCCACTGGAACTGTAACTATCCAACCGACTGAATCCTGAGCTCATTTGCAGCGTCTCATTGGCCATTTGCATGGTAAATGTCGCTTCGAAAGAAGCTTCAGGTTTGGTTTCAATTATCACAATAAGCTTTTCCTCGTTTGGGTAAAAATCACTATCACTTTGAGAACCGAACACGCGAACTATCTTATGTAAAGAATACTTGGAACACTTTTGCGATACGTTTCGTTTGTCCAATTCCAAGTGAAGATTGTCGATCATTATCTGAGCCGCAGATTTGGCCAATTCCTTTTTGGTATCCACATCCTTATAATCGTAACAAGTGCACCAATGCGTTGGAATACTGGCATCCTCGCAACTCCTCTCGTAATGTACTCTATCAAAAATAGAAGTGCAACTTTTGCAACCCCTGCTCTCAATTTTTTTGTACTCTGCTCCCGAATACAGCAAAATATCCTGCAGAGTCATGAAAATGTCGTAGGGCGTTATCAATTTGTTTTTGTTATCTAAAGCGTTCGCGTACGAATCCGGAAACGCTTTTTTGAACCATTCGGGGAACGAAATGAAAAAGAACGGCAATCGTTCTTCAAGATAGCCAGTCAACGTTTGTCTGATATTGCCAAAACGAATTCCATGATCCGATAGAAAGATGATAATGCTATCGTTTATTGCTACATTCGTTACGTCTTCCAAATAGGAAGCAACTTTATCGTCTAAGCGTATGGGAGTGTTCAATTGTTGATGGCTGAAACTATTCATCCAGAAGAATCCAAAATATGGAGTGCTATTAAAGACCCTGACGAATTTTTGCGTCAGTTTGAAGATCCTCTCGCCTTCCATTTCGGGACCCGTGCAGTAAACGGCATTATCAATGTGCTTTAATTTTAAATCGTTGCAAGCCAACTGATATGTCCTAGCGTAAAAGTCAGTCGGAGGAGTGGTGAATCCTTCTTTTAAGTAATTAAATGTGGACATAGCAGCCGAATCTTCGACGTATGACGTCACGTAATTGTTAGCACCGAATGATTTCCAGATGAAATTGCACTTATCTATTCCGGAAACTTTCCGGGGATTACATTCTTTCCACGCTGAAGACGGAGACATCCCTGTTAACATTGCTATAAGATTCGGAAAAGTGTTGTCGTCGATTTTGTGGTACACCGTGTATTCCAACCAGTTACTGTGGCTGTTTAGATATTTCCTGGTTTTCGGCATTGTCCTGATCATGTTCAGACGCGATATGCTGTCTATTCCCATGATAAGAACACTGAGGGGACGTTTTTCAGAATGGAAATTGTTGATTTTCTTTTGGACGCTCGGCGTTTTCGCTATTGGCAAGTGGACATTTTTGTAAACTTCGCGTTTGCTTTTGGAATTATGGCACTTTACTTCCAGTGCTAAGGTGGTTGATATGTTGGCTTCGAATCCTTCGATGTCTATACAGGAAGATTTTCTAAAATCAAAGTAATTTATTTAAATTATAATTTCTTCTGATATCAGATGCTTAATGGAAAATAAAGATAATTAATTTAGGTCAGTTTTTAAAGTTTGAGCATTTGAAAGTTCAAAGTACTAAAAAATAGTCGTTGGAATTCCACTTCTCACTGAAAGGACTGTGAAAATATATTTGAAGTTTGCATTTTTGAGATTTTTTTTATTTTTCGAATTGTAAACCGCTTGTATTAACATTGTCTTCGTGGTGATTTTCTATTTGTATTGTATTTCTATTTGTAATTATTGCTTATTGTTCGTAATTTCAGGCCCCAGAAAAAAATGATTATAAAATAGATTGTAAAATTAAATTGAAACAAAAGACAAAACTTATTAGTCAATGGTTTGAGAATTAAATTAACTGAAATAAACTCACTTTGAAATTGATACTTACGTAATTTCATTATCCAACTCCTTTCCTTTAGAGTTGCCCCGTGAAATGTTTCTGTAACAACAAGCCACCCCTTCTTTGGAATACTTTGGCCAAGCTTTCTTATTAATCTGCAGAACGGCTCGCGTATCATTGTCGAGCGTAATCAAGGACGATAAAAGCGGTGTCTTGGAACAACTAACATACCACTTCCTTTCGAAAAATTTCTTGGCATCGGGATTAAAGGCCTCTAATTTAATTATCCTACATTTAGACGAGTAAATTTCATATCCTGCTGGAACTGCAACAAAATTTCCCCCATCTCAGCGACCTCTTCAAGCAAAAACTATTTATTACTAATTATATACCTGAGGAAGAACTATGAAAGAGCAAGTTGTGTTTGAATTGTTGAAATCCTAAAAATTTGCTGAACACGAAGATGCTAACCATTGGAATCATAATGATGACGTAAACGTACTTGGGTCTGTTCTGCAGACGTTCGTTTATGGTCTGCATGGTGCATTTCCTGCAACGAGGATCAATTAAAGAGAGTGCAATTGCGAATTCGAGCGCGGCGTAATTGCGCCCAAAACTTACACTTGCAGGTGTTATTAAATTGACACACTTAGCAATCATTGTGAGGCCATAACAAAAGCTCAACTTTCAGCAACCACAAAGATGTTCTTATTTTACCGATTCACAAACATCGCGCAAAAGTGTTTTGCGTGTCGCACGGCGCGAGATAGACGCGAATCCGGAAATCTTCCGGAATATCGATATTTGCGGAGTCTGCGCGCATCTCTGTAACAAATGCGCAACGTGCCGAAAGTTCAGTTTATTTGCTCGGTTTGCCCGTTATTTCTAATTAAATTTCAGTTTTCTAATTGAAGGACGCGAGTATTATATTATTAGTCCCAAGAGTGATATTCATAGATACACTTTAGCTAATGAAATTGAACGATGAACAAATAGCTGCCGGCCAAAATTATTTTTAAATGTAAATGCTTATAAAAGTTCATTGCATAACTTTTGGCTTTCAGAAGAAGATGCTATTATTTATCTATATTTTATCTTTAATATATTGTTATCAAATTAATTTTGTTAATCGCTTAAAAAATTTGTTTTGAAATAATTTGAAGTGTCTATACAAAGATAATTAATCAGTTCTACGAGTATATCATTGTAACATATATTATACGTTTGGTTACACCTTAAATGTTGCCATTATGAAAAGTAAATAAAAACCGTAAAAAATTGTTAAAGAAGTTTATAAAGTTATAACAAAAAAATATATCGATATTTTTCTAAAATTGCTATTGCGGCTACTGCGCATGCTCATTACCTAAATACACCATCAGCTGGAATAATCTTTTGTCATATGTTGCCCTATATTTACTAATTGTAAATAATTATTGAATTTCATAATAATAATTTAATAATAATAAGTTAATTAATAATAATTAGGGTTCTTTGCACTTGGTATAATATTTCTAAGTTAGTTGTAATTTGTCACACGATTATATTTGAGGTTGTACTTAACAATAAAAATTTCATTCCAATAAAATAAATATTATGACTTGCGTTTTCTTAACAAAAAACGTGTGGGCACACACATAATATATAACTTGTACTTACATAGGGCTATATCGTTTTTTTTTAGCAATATAAAATAAGTAAACCAAAAAATGCACGTCCCTGGTTGCCTAAGAAACTATTTCTTCTTTCTGGCGCAAAGTAACATGCCATGTGACATGTCCGCATTTTAGGTAGATTGCATCTTTTCGTTGCAACTCTAAACCGGGGGTTTAGAAATTTGCAATAATTGTAATGTATAAAAAAAACCCTTTGCAGTAAAAAAAAGTACTTAAACTTGAAAAATATGTAACTTACCAAAACAATTTTAACGTTTTTTTCTTCTTTTAATAAACAAATGAAAAAGTCGAGCCAACTATTTAAAAACAGTATTTAACAGCAACTGAAACCGGAAATATCAGGGTGCGAATATACTGGTAATGAAAGGGTTGCTAGCAAGTGCACAAGATCGTAAATGTCATGACATATATCGAACAAACAGTTGAGCAATCAATAATTTTGAAGCCCTCAAAGATTAATAAATTCAATTATTTTCTTTGTCGAAATCAATTAAAGTCTACTCTCGCACTTCGTATAATTAAAAGGGAAACACATACCAATTTGGGTAATTTTCTTGACAAAACACAGACAAAAAAATCCCACTTTTGGGATTTATCCAGCTGAAACTCCAAATTTACACTAGCAACTGAACAATTGTACAATTTTTAACTACCAGAATAAAACCACTTATCACTGAGTAATACTACGTGGGATTACTTCCCGTTTTATTAGTATTACGTGTTGTAATGTTATCGGAAGTTTTCATTCAGTAAGCAACAACACTTTTACTGGAACATTCGTATACGTTTAGAAAGCATGGCCACGATCTGTAACGTGCCTTCCACTCAAAGAAAACTTGTATCCATTTTGATGCAACAACGGTAATTGATGGATGTTGGCGAAAATTCTCCTTTTTATATGGTAATCATATCGATTAGATCAACAATGCATTAATGGCCTGTGAGCGTTTTGTTGATAGCAATTGTTTAATTACTTTACAGCCTAATGATTTACGCTTTACAATCGCAAGTTTATTTGAATATTTTGCATAATTTGCAATTCTTTTGTTTCTTATTTTACTCTGTCTATATTCTGAATTGCTGGTTTTATCAAAAATCTTAAATTGCCGTTCTTTATTGCTATTTTCTGAAAAAAAAACCTTTCTTTAATATTATTTTCTGAAAAAAAAAATTGTAAAAATAAAAATGAAAGGTTATTATAGCAGAAATAAGTAATAAATAAAACTCCAAGGTTCGGATTAATTTAAACAAATAAGTGCAAAAGTGTCAAGTACTAAATTTTATATTATTTTAAAATAAATAATTATTTATAATATATAGGTATCTAATGCATAATCATAAAATTATACAATAATAATACAATGATTTATTATTATCTGTCTAAAATCTAATAATAAAATATTTATATTGCATGTGAATATTTACAAGACTTATACACTAATTCTAGTAAACATTAATTAAAAATTATTGGTACATATTCGGTGGAAAACCTCTTCTTTTCTGCTTTTTAAAGTTTTTATTTTAATTTTATTTGCAGAAAAAAATAGCAATATTTGAACGTTCAATAGTATGCAAGGTGGCTAGTATGGTTAGATAATATAATACAATTCGTTTATAAATAATATAATTACATGTAAATCTGCAAATGGGGATTCCATGTCCTCTGAAGAAGGTTGAAGAAATTTAATTGACGATTTATTACTTTTTTTTCGTTTTGGCAAATTCAATTATTGTTCTCCGTTTTGGCGTAAATCGATTGCTTACAGCGATTTGGCCTTTACTATCGGGCAGCCTGCAACAAAGTTAATTTATTTATTAGTCTCTAATTGTTACTAATTAATTTATAAAAAACCTCAAATTGTTGTTAATTAATTAAAAAAAAACCTCAAATTGTTATTAGTTAATTTAAAAAAACATAAATTGTTAATAATTAATAAAAAAAAGTTATAGAAAGAAGAAAACTTACGGCATACTGAACAATGATTTTCGTCGGTGCCATCACCGCATCCATCTCTTCCGGAACACGCGATGGCACTCGATCTGCACCTTCCGTTGCCGCACCTCAGGGGACAATACTCGGATAATCTCCTGCGTGCTCTTCCTCGGCATATATGAGCCGGTTCGTCGCTTCCATCGCTGCATCCAATGATCGCATTGCAAAATTCGTATTCAGGAACACATTTCCCATCGGCACACTGGAACGTATCGGAAGGACATCCCTTCTTTCCGACAGCTTGGCAGTTGGTTTCGTCCTCGCCACCGGGACAATCGCGGACGCCGTCGCATCGGCCCGCTCTTGACACACATCGCTTGCTCGACTTACACCTGAAAGCTTCCGGTGGACACTTCGATAAAGAGCATTCTTCGTCTGATCCGTCGCTGCAATCTTTGCGTCCATCGCACACAAAGAACCAGCTAATGCAGTTACCACTGCTTCGACACTGAAATAATTTTTATTTTAATTTAAAATATTGTTAATTACATATTTTACATATTTATTAATTAAAAACATATTACATACTTGAAAAGTACCAGGAATACATCCGCGGTTTTTGGCAGAACAACCGGAAGTGATGTTGGTCCTGACAATGCAGTCGCAGACGCCATCAATGCATTTAGAAGAGCCATCAGCAGCTTTACATTGCAAATCGGTAACGCAAGGAAGTCCTAAGCTGACAGCTGCATGTGTATCGTCCACTCGGGTCCTTAATCTGGTAACGGAAATTTTGCGCGCTGAAAATCGAAAAAAAAAAAAATTATTTCAACAAATCTTTGGTACAGGAAATGCTCATTTGTTACTTGTGGTGGTTAATCGAGGGGTTGTAGAAGAAATTATCGGCCGTCTGGTGGTGGAAAAGAGGATTTCCTGCGAGATGGGCGCCGAGTAGGGTTCCATTGTGGTGCTCCTCCGGGCCACTGCTAATCTGGTCGTAACATCCGGTCTTGGAGTGGTCATGTGTTGCTTATTGGGGGTGGACAGCTTGGAAGGAACGAACTTCACTGATGGGGTCGAGGAAATCGGGTTAGTGGAGTCCGGAATGGAATTCGATTCGATGTCCATCGAGAGTGGAGTCGCCGGTTCGGTAGTCGAAGTGGTCGTCGTAGTTGTTGTTGTGGGGAACGCGGATCGGACGCAGGAATCGCCCAATTGCTTGAAGGGCGAATTGCACTGGCATCGACCAAACAGATTGGGAATGAGGAAATCGCAGTGACTGTCCGCGGTCCATAAACGGCAATGTTCGTTGCTGTAGCACACGTTTCCCGGACGAGCCGCTGAAATGTGAGCAATTAATTTTTTTTTCACGTTGCACTTTTCTCCTTGCCTTGCTAATATTTTAAATGACTTCATAATAATAAATATATTTATGCGAAGAATACGAGCTGCTTTGTATGGTAATGAAGATTAAGTCTTTGGTTTCCAGCTTTGCGTTTACTGCGTAAATAAGGAAGTGATTTATTGCACGCAACATTTTTTAAAAACATACTGCAGAGTTGAGTATATCTTTTTTAATATTTATTTGTGTTTTTATGATTTTATTGTTGTGGAGTAATGTATGCGACTTTTTTTATTACTTATTTAGTACTAGTACAACAAATTAATGTATTACAATTTATTTTTTAATTAAAATTTTATGCATTCCTTGTGATTTTTTCTTTTTTTTATAAAGCATATAAAATTGTTAAGAAATCTATTCAAAATATTCTTTGATTGCAAGTATAGAATAAATAATTTCTTGGAAAAAGTAGTGAATAGTTTAAAAATCAAAAATTTGAATAATCAAGTAACAATTTAACAGTTACGTAAATTATGAAAGAAATAATTTCCATCTAATTGCCTTTTTCTTTTTTCTTTAAATGAAATCAGTAAAATTGTTTTAATTTAATTATGAATGTGAATTTAAACAATACTTTTAGTTATATTTTATACTCTCATTTTACTTTTGGAATATTTCGAAGATCGCTAAATTATAATGACCGTTTTTATCAAAAAAAATTTAATGTTTAAATGTTTTTTTAATAGTTTAATATCAGTAACAATTCTACTAGGTTTTCTTCAATGATTGTTATAACTTAAACATCTTCTACATTACATTATTTTTTCTGATTTTAAATTTTTAAATTTTCGCAATAGCTTTTCGATAATCTATAGTTATAAGGACAATTTCTATTTGTTTCTATTCCTATTTAGAATGTATTCATTTTCAAAATTTTCCAATACCGCTACTCATTTTTTTTTGTAGTAAAGTGAAAACTTAAAATTTCTTAAGTTTCAATAGATATTAAAATTTTTAAATGTTCTATTCAGATTAATATTTAAATCGTGAATTAATAATTTTGTCCACCAATTGTCCATCATTTCATATCTTTCATTGAATTGGATAATAATATTTATTATATATTTCCACATAAAATTTTCTCTCAATTTTTAATTTCGATCATTCTTAATCTTAATTAATTAATCTAGATTAATTACAAAAATTTTCTACCAAAAAATGCCTGTTAAATAAGCACTGTTGGGGTTGATATTACGCAGTTAAAAATTTAAAAATTATTTCTTAGAAACCCGAAAAACATTAATAGAAGTTTACTTTGGAAAAATAATTAATAATGGAAAATGTGCCCCCTAAATTTTCAGTAAAAATTTAAAAATTGAAATAGTGACTTTTGAGAAAATTTGATTGATATGCACTCGCCCTAGAAATGGCTTCCTTAAAAATTATTTCCCGGAAGCAAAAAGGCATAAATTTTATTTTTAATTTTGTTAAAGAACACTAGGCTCTATAAAATAAGAGTGAAAATTAAAAAATCGAAGGGGTGAGTTTAGAGAAAAGTTGACATAAATGAGGAACATCTTGTACATTATCCGCAAGAGCGGAAAAAAATATTTCCGGAAAACCAGAAGCATATAAATGACATTTTCTTTGGAATTTCGATAAAGGACAAAATATCCTATAAATTAATAGTGAAAATTAAACTATACAACGAGAATATGACAACAAGGGACTATATTTTGGGTTTACTGAGAGAAAGTCCATACCAACAAAGGAAAATAATTAAAAATATTTATTTTTAAAAATTTTATATTTATGTATAATTAATAATCCTTATTCTTAAATAAAAAAAAATTAATAGTAGAAGAAAAATATTTATGACAGTAATTTTAAATAAAATTATAAAAAAAATCTGCCATTTTCCTAAGAACTCAAAAAATTGCTCTGATTACCAAAAATGCTAACTTCGATAAAAAATATCTCTTTCCTTTATCAATGACGAAGAATATCAATCAAGAATCAAAATTTCACATTAAGTACTCAGATGCAAAATTCTTATTGGCAAGTTAGTTAAATTTAAAATAACGAATACATATTTTTTTCTCTCAGCAAAGTGAAGTGTTATTTTTGCATGGAATTTCAAAGTGTAGCAATTCGTAATTAACATTGCAAATTATTAAAATAACCGCAAACGCATAAAAAAAAACAATTAAACTTATTTATTTTATGGAAAAAGCATTAGTTTAACAAAGCGTGGCAAATAAAAAGCAAATTAAATCAAAATCAAGAACACAAGGAATTTCTTTACAGATATGAAGTGCAAAAAAAAAAGATGCAAGCAGGAATTTTGAACAATAAAATCGGCGAAAAAGAATAATGAAAAGCCGCTGATCAAACTGCAGCGGACAAAAGTTTATGAACTCTGTATGTATAATTTATTCTCACAGGCGCTAATTTTAATGAGCATTTGCGTGCACCAAGTGCACTCATTGAACGGATTAATTACAGGCAAGGCCGCTCGGAATTAAAAACCATATCCGTCGAGTTACCGTACCGATTATCTTCCATTAAGGTCGCATCATCGACTGATTAATGATAGAGCAGATCGGTCCGCAAGAAGAGAGACTCCGAGTGTAAGTATATCGCGCGCTTAATTTCGCGCTTCTTCATAGCCCAAGCTCGCGCTCTTCTACACACACACACACACACACACACACGCACACACAATACAATAATTGCCGATAATTATTAATAATGGCATCCGAGAACGCGTCCATCGCATGCTGCGCATTCTTAAAAGGACTCACTCAAAGGGCTCACTTGTTTAATATTGCTTTACCCACGCCACGCATGCTGGGAAAAGGAATAAAAGGTAAAAAGAAAAAAAAAAGAAGAAAAACAGCGAAAGAGACTTACGTCCTAAACAAGTGTGTTTCCGGAACTGAAGAAATCCGTCGACGCAACGGCAAGCACCCTCCAGGCAACTGCTGTTGGCCACCTTCATGGAACACTGCTCGTGGACCACACAGTCGTAACCCAACAAAGTGGCTGCAAATTATTCTCGTTTATTAACAACGGTCCTCATCATCATTAAGCGAATGAGTTCGCAGTCGTATGTATGGCCGCAGTGACAATTTATAGTATATGTATGTATCTGCTGTGCACACTGTACATTTACTTCTTGCACTTTACACTTACATTGGACGCAGTAAGTGGAGTTCACTTTGGCGTAGTACGATTGGCAAGCGCAGCGTCCTCGAAGGCACACCGAGCCGTGGATCGTCTCTTTGCATTCCCAGTCGTTCTTGCATTCGGTTCCTAGGATTGTCGAGGCGCTCACTTCTTTGTAAAGTATCTGCAAACAAATTGTTTTTTTTTTCTTTAATTTTATTTTCGGTAAAGTTTTTTTCTGTTTTGTTTTTTGCATTTTTAAATGTTGCCCTTTGTCCCTAATTAATGTACACATTTCATGTTATCTCATTTTATTTTATTAAAAATTTGATCAAAATTTATACTTGATTTAAAATTCATCTCCAAATTTTATATTTTTTAGATTGCTACTTGCCATGTCTAATTTATATAAAATACGAATTTGGTGGCAGCTAACTTAATGCCAACGCGTCTCAGTTTTTTCCCTACTTTTTGCTGAATTAAGAACTGAAAAATTTCATTGCGCTGGTCACAAGTAAGTTTCTTGTTTTTTTCGGTCTTTTCTATTTATCATCGCTAATTAGAGATTTTTAAAGAAATGTATTCCATAATTTGGGGGACAGAGATTTTTTAGTATTTTAGTTATATAGCCGGAAATGACTAAAAGGGAGAAATATATTATTTGTTGTTTTTTCTTGTGCAAACAGTTAAAATTTCATTAAAATTTGAATACGAATTGATAAGTTAATAAAAAAAATCAATAAAAATTATCGAATTATTCACTTTTTAGTGGTAAAAGATTTTATACGACAAGAACAAAAGTAATTAATGTTTTCACTTCTAATTTTAATTTCCTTTTGCTGATTGATTTGACATATACGTAAAACCGTTTAGTATTCACTTTCTTTTATTTTTTAATTAAAAAGTCCAGGAAATCCGCGAAACAACAATTATAAGATGCAAAGAAACTGTTAATAGGGTTTTGTTAATTAAATTTTAACTTAACTGTATGCAGGGTGATTTTTTATTGACCGGTTAACTGTTTTGGGAGAACTATTTCACATAAACCATTGTTTTTTCATTTTGCTTTAACAGTTATTCCTAAATAATTTCTGGATTTGACCACTTCTGGTTATACTGGATGTTGATGTCAACTTAGATATTTTAAATTGGACACCCCAATTTTCTCTTCAAATTTCGATTTTTTTTTAAATTAAAATGATTTGTGAAAAACAAAAGTTATTTATATTTGATCTACATTCAAAGATATTGCCCTCTTCCGTTTATTTTGATAAAAATCTGTTTCTTAAGAAAAAAAATCATATCTTTTGCGTTATTAAAACTAATTAAACCATTCTTTTTAATAATTATTACTGAGGTTACATTAGATTCACTTTTATTTAATTTTGTTTATTCAGAGACCTGATTTTTATTTATATTTTTATTAAATTCTCAAAAAAATTGTGTCTTATTTAAGATAAAAGCTCAAAGAATTTATTTTTGATTATTCTCTGATATTTTATATATAATTTGTTTAAACTTAATCAAAGTTCTCATTTAATTAAAAGTAAGTTATTAAAAAATATATATTAATAATGGTAAATTAAATTTAAATCCAAAATAATTTATTTTGTGAAATTCCTGTATACAATGCGGAAATATTTTTCCTAAAATTCAACAAAATAATTTTTAATATCTTATTGAAAGCCCCATGTAATACAATCCAAAAATTGTCACTAGTACGGAGCAACTTGCACAGTTACAGTTTTCCTATAGTATTTAAAATTATTTTAATATCATATATATAATGTACTTTTTATATGCTTTGAGCACAGGGAGGCTATCGACCCGAAGGTCCTTCGGCCATGGTGATGGGGATGCCTACCCAAACACCACTACCCATATCTTGCCGGCCGTGGGGTTTTAATATCATTAAACATATTCCGCCATAAAATCTAAATGCGATTCACCGTTTTATAGCCGCCACTAAACAGTACGTAAAAAACTTAATATTTAACAATGGGCGTAAAATTAAATTAAAATATAGCTAAAATACTGTAAAAAATTGCGACAGAAATTGAAAATAGAATGGCACAAGAGTAAAATATCTGCAAATTAACGACGCTTTGGCAATTAAAAAGTAACGGACCTGAAAGCGCAAACTTAAGTAATGCTAATTACAAATGAGTTTTCCACCAGAAATTAGTGCCTAACAAATATGCAATTAGCTCTCTTGTTTGCCAGGCTCACTACAAGCACTTCTTTGGCAATACATAAAAAGCACTATCGTCTATCACAACCACAACCGAAAGGAGAAACGAAAAACGTCCCCCGAAACAGAAAAAGACAAATTTTAAATTATAAACAAACAAAATGCGAACCGCACTTTGTGTGTTTGATTAATTAATTTAGTAAGTTATCATCATTAATTAAGCGGGAAAGTATTAATCGCTCCGACGCCTCTCGTTCCGATCAATAGAGATTAATCAAATCTTTTCCCCCCTATGTGTTTGAGTGTGTGTGTGTGTGTGTCTGTATAGATTATCTATGCTGTAATTATCTCATCATGCATTAACCACTCCTCGAGTCGACTGCAAATTATACTCCGTGCAGTAATCAGTACATATATAAATTAAACTAGCTTTATGCATCATTTACTCAATGCAAGTTTTCGTTAATTAAAACATTTTTGCGTTGCGGCAGTGCAAATTGAATCCGCTATAAATGGTCTGGTGGCCGCATTCGATGATTGAAAATGCGTGTGCGTTCGTTATTCGCTCGATTAATGAAAAAGTGGCAATTTCGAAGCGGCCATTAATAAAAATGCCTAATGGTGTTTTATCAGCCGCAGTGGACGTGCTTAGAGATTGAAAAGGGCTTCGCTTAACGGTATTTAGCAGTCGTGTGTTGCTGTTGTTCTTATTCTTTCTTATAATAATATATAAGACTGCAATCGTTTTAAATATCGTCATTAAGCTAAATTGATACGTTCTCTGCGAGTGTACTTCTTGCGTTTCCTCATGTTCGCAGCTACTACCATTTCTTCTTCTTTTTTCTTTTTTTCTTTTTCCATTTCTCATTGATCTAATGGTGCTGAAACAAACTCAAGAGAACGGAGAAGATGGTACAGCGATGACATTTTTCGTCTTCGTTTATAATATAATAAGGAATAGTAATTAGTGGAAAACGGAAGAAGGAATTCTCGTCTGTGTTTGTGTTTGGTTGTTGTTGTTGTTTTTTTTTTCTCTATTGCTTCTCATTTTCTTCATTAGTATTGTTAAGTTCGCTTCTCATAGAGGCAGTTTTGAGATAAATGCACCTGTAATAACACACACTCGCACTCGGGTTCGAGTTCATCGCTACAAAAGGTGCGATTAAAGTGTTTTTTCTTGCATTTACTCAGAATAAAGATTGCTTAATTAATTATTATCGCGCGATAATTAACAACACTTTTACGATGCCCACGATATTATTTTCTAATATAATTATCCATTTCCGAAACGATTTAATTCGTGAAATTGTTTCAATTAAAATGCACGGCCGTTAATAATTATTATTTATTTAATGGAATTATTAAGTATTTGTATTGTTTTTTTTTTAAGTTATAAGTTGTAAATTACCAAAATACTTTGGTTTTCTTTAGTTAAAAGTTTTCAAATTTTACGTAAAGCTAGGGAAAAACAATGAACTTATGATATGTTTAGTAAATATAAAAACACAAGAAAAATAATTAATTTTATAAAATTTCCAACTGTAAATTTTATCAAAGTCTATTAAATTATAACCTTTCATTCACAAAAGTGTTTTATTTTAAAATATTTTTAACTTTTTTTGAGTAAAGATAAGTTTAAAAAATTTAAAGTTATTATATTTTGAAGTAATTTTAAAATTTATTACAGAAATTACAACTCATTATTCTGTTGTTCACGACATTATTTATTAAAAAAAATACTAAGTCGTAATTATCAATATTGTTCAGTATTTAAATGGGGTCGCAACGAAAAGTGGTTCACCCCTTGCATTGCTTTATTTAACATCCAATTTTTATTAAAAAAAATGTAATCATAAAAATAGACATATTTTCCGATTGATTGATTCAATATTATCCTTTCTACAGCTATTTGCTCTTTTTTAATTCCCCAGGTCATTTTGGAATATAAGTAATATTAATCAATGGTATAAACAAAAATTTTTCAATTTAAATTTTGAAACTTGTCAATTATTGAGTAATCATGGAAGTTTTGGAAGTTATTTATATAAAATTAAGAAAAAACAAAATCCATTTTGCAAATATTGTAATAAATTAGAAAT
>JASKGO010005606.1:0-17566 GCA_030556065.1 Holobus sp. GC000080
ACAAACAGATAAAACAATATTAAACAAACTTATGGCAAAAAGGAAACAAGTAAAATAATAATAATTACAAGTATAATCTGATTGCAGGCCAGAACTCCAACAGGACAAACGAAAAAGTTATGTAGGACATGGAGAGCCGTGTGGCTATGAATGTGCAGATATCGTAGAACCGTTTCAATTCGCCGTTTTCAGTGAAGTAATGTCGAATTGTGCGCCTCATCTACAAAAACAAATAAGTGAATAAGAGTTTTTTACATTACATGTTACAAAATTAATATTCTCTTGAAAAGTTGCTGGATTGTTTGATGAAGAATCAAACAATTAATTCATTTTCATTCAAAGTACATTTTCTTCATCTATAATTTAATTATTAATTAATAAATAGCGTTGTTTATAATACAGAAAGTCGCCTTTTAAACAAAATCTTTAGAAATAAATGGCTTTATTTCCCAAAAAAAAAACAGTAATTGCTTTATAATGGAGAAAAGGGAGTAAAAATTTGAAACAATAAGAAAAGAATCAAATGATAATAAGTAAATAAACAATTTTGATTTGTTATAATTATTTTTTAACATTTTATTTACTTTTTTTTAAAATTAAATTCCTTTAAATTTAAGTTTTCTCCCGACTTGAATTTCTTTTTGTATAAATTTGATTCCCCGACTTGCATTTCTTTTTGTATAAAAAGTTTAATCTCCGACTTGAATTTGAAATTATAAAAAATAAGATGTAAACTTACAGTTCTGGCTGTTATCGTAAATAAGGCCCCATTGGCAAAGGTCAAGTAGTATCCCGGATAGAAACCGTGCCAAAGTGCGGACAAGGAAAACGTTAAAACTGTGGAATACTTCTTCGCCCTTTCGTAGACTATAAAACGGAGCCATAAATTGGTCCCAATGTTCCATCCCTCAATACTATCCCTAAGACTGGTGCTCAACTAAAATACCCATGAAAAAACCATCCAATATTCATCATAAACATTCAAAAAGATAATTAATTTAAGAAAAAAAAAAAAAAAATGAAATAAAGCAACAACTTTTGCAATTTTCCGAAACAAATTTACTTCATCAAAATCATCACTAAAAAGACTAAAGAAGACACAATTTCAGTGACAAGTCAGGAATAACTTTGTCTTGCTGTTAAGAGCAACGAATTCCTCTTTTTCGATTATTTCGCTCCAGCGCGTGTCCACTTTGCCAATATCTTGAAAGAAGTTGTTTAGCTGAACGGCACGTTCAAAGTACCTTTTTGCCAGCATATGTTTGTGCCTGACATGGTCCAGGAAATCAGCATCGTACACTTTCTTCAAGTCTTCGATACGCAAATGCGTTTTCGACTCCTCGTAGCTCAACAGGACGCAATTCCAGGGGGCCCAATCCAGGTCCCGGAAGAATCTGCACAGACGCAATTTGTACACATCATCCATGCTACTAACAGCTGAATGCGATTGCCAAATCTGCGTCACAATGTGATGAATATCTTTGGCAGTAAGTATAAAAGCGATCGAACAATGCGAAGACTGACGCCGCTCATCGCGTCTAATCAACTTCAGCAAAAAATGAAAGGGTTGGATGTTAATCCAAGGCTCCATTATTTTATCGCTGAAGGAACAATTGCGACAAATCAGCAGTTTCTTGGTGGTCGGTTGAATTTCAAATTCCTCGTGCGTCTTGTAGGCTTTGCAGCGATGACAATAGAACAGATTGTTCACCATCTGCTTCTCTTCGACGCGATGGAATCGCAAAGCTATGTCTTCGTTGCACTCCTTTAGGCGATAGTGCTGCATTACCAAAGCTTCGATTCTTTTATGCAAAGATTCCAGTTGGGTGCCCCGCATACCGCGTGCCATTAAAAGACAAGCGCGGTCAATCAAATTGACGATTTCCAGGCCAATGGTGCAGTTTGTGTGATCGCTCAAAGACATCTTGACGTCTAAATAAGCTTCGAGACGTCCCTCGAAGCCGCTGGAATTGTCGCACAACTTGCGAAACATTTCCACGTACTGGCGCCCCTTCTGCGTCTCCAACGTGTCCATCTCAATGTGCAGATTCTTATAGTCGCTGTTCCACGAGAGCGGCGTGCTGATCATTTTCAGGAAATCCAAATCTTTGCGCACTTTGCGGTCCTGATCCATCGTTTTCTTCTGACGCTCGATCGACATCAGCATTGAAATTTCCTTTTCCAGCAGCAAATACATTTCGGCGATTTTGGCCGGTCCGCAAACCATATCTTTTATACGTTCGATTTCCGCTTTCTTCCAATTTTCCAGCATCGTGTAGAGCATAAAAAAGTCGGATTTTGTGCGCGGAAAAACTTTGCCAATCAATTCGCGAGTCCTGCGCTCCGTATCCATACGCTCTTGATATCGCGTTTCTTGTTGTTCCATCTGAAGACGTTTTTGGTATTCAGCATGGAAGGCTTTCAATGCATTGCGCATCTTCCAAGCACGAAAATAACGCTGAATTGTCCGCACGTGAGCCTCCACATTAAGACGCGCCTCCCTTTCGGCAGCAGTTTCGTACGGACCTGCCGTAAGAATTTTATCGTTGACATTTGGAATATAAATTCCCGCATTGGACATTTGCGTAGCGGTCGAATAAGCCGTTTCCTGTTTTTTATTGCTAAGCTTCTGCGTCTGCGTACAGCGCTCGGTAGTCTTTGCCGCGTCTCTGTTCTGCTTCTTGGGCCCCGTCTGCGTGTATCCGTGATGGTACTCTATCTGCGTGATCTTGTCTAGGTATCCGCCGAGGAACGGCTTCAGAATCGATTGGTTTTCGATCTCGACAACGATGTTGCGACTGGTACAGTCGTCGTACACGACCGTGACCGTAATTATGTCCGGGATCGTATAGGTTTTATAGGCGTGCTTCGCGGAAATGTATCGCGAGGGATCCAGGGACCGCAAATACAGATCCACCTGGTAATGCTTGTCGAAATTCACCGTGAGCAGCACCACGTTGTCGGCCAAAACGCGACCATCTTCGCTCGTCAATTCCATCATCGTGGGACTGACATTAAAAACTTCTTTTAGAATTTCTTTCACCTGTTTTATAGTGGTAACGGCCGCGTAGGTTTGCGTGAAAACTTCGCGATCCATCGTGTGGAATTTAACGGTGATGGTTACTTTACGGCGTGCTTCTATGAAATCCAGGAGTTCGCTGCGCCGAATTTCCGGCACATCTTCCAGCAAGTCTTTCTTGAGGGCTTCCACATAGTCGCCATGCGTGCGAAACTCCAACTCTTTAGTCTTCATCGTTTTTTTTTTTAACTATTTTGCTTTTCTTTTGTAAACTCCAAGTAAACTCGTTTAAAACTAGTAATGCGAAATTAATCAACCTGTCTGCCTGCCAAAACTCAACAGTCAAGCAGTCAACAGCTATCAACAACTGTTGCAACTACTGACAACTAACTACAAAGTATTGGAAACTCTGTAGTTACGAAAAGCAAACACGATTGCTATGAGCAACGGAATATTATCGATTTAGCAATCTATGAAATTTCTATTATAACATATCATGAAAAACAATACAAAAACTAAAACAAAGAAAGACTTACTTCGAATTTTGGAATATCAATATTGGAGAATTTATCCCAGAGCGCACTTCCGCAATCGTCGTAGCCGTTGAAGCCCATCCCGGAATTATTGCAGATGGCGTCCGAGAGGAGCCAGGCAAAGTAATACTTGAAGCGGACCAGCATCGTCGACATGCTCAAGTAGAAGAACTTGTAGGGCAGCGATGTGTTCTCCAAGAAGCAGTCGTCTTTGAGGCGCTCGATGTGAAAGAGCGGCACGAATTTTATGAAGCACGCCGCGAAGACCAGAGCTGCTGCGACTTTCTTGCAGACGATCAGCATGGGGGACGGTTCGACAATCACTGTGTTTCCTGAATTATTATTCAGTTGATTCTGTAAACACAGAAAAACATAAAAATCTTTTGGTTAAAACAAAAATACGTAAATAAATTATTGAATTATTGGTATTACCGTTTGCAAGTTAGGAATATTGGTTCCTTCTATGAAAGCTATGTAATCTGTGTAGAAAACTAAGGGGCCAGCCATAATGGAAGGGAACTGCAGTGCGAAACTGAAATATTCCAAAACGGTGGGTATCTTCTTAACAGCGTACAGTCTTTGGTTTTTTGTCATTTCGGACTCCGGTTTGCAAAGTCCGTCGTGGATGCAGAATGCTAAACTGGTCACTTTTTGCGTAACCACCATCAGCGGACCTTAAAAGTAATTTCCAAGTTTTATTCATTGGAAAAACAAATAAAAAAAAAAACTTAAAAAGAAAACTAAAAAAGAAAAGAAAAAAGAAGAAATTACCGGTAATATCTAAAATAGGCGATCCATAATCATAAAAAAGCCGGTGCAGATGAATGCAGGACAAGTAGGACAGTGCCACAGCTAAGACCATCCTAAACAAAAGCAAAAAATAATACAATTAGCATTTCGAAAATGTACAAATCAAAAAAAAAAAAACAAAACAAAAGATACTAACTGTTGCATTACTTCCGGATTTGCGGTGCGTATGACAACGTAACATAGCGCCGGAAGTCCCGCCAAGTGGATGGCCGGTCTGCGTATCGGATGGAGGAGGAGGAGGAGGCGAGCATGAAATATGTTTTGCAATCGTTTTGTCAATTTTTGATTGTAATTCTCGCATGACACTCACGTTCCGAAGCAAAAGTAGCCGATCAACAGTCCGATCAACAGGCCGAACGCATGCCGCGTTTCCGCACTGGCCTTCGACGGATGCAGAGCGGTGCGGAATAAGGAAGCGAGGACCAGGGCCACCAATTGGCTTATCACAAAATTCACCTGAAACCAACGGTTTTCATTTTTCAATATTCAATAATATTTCTTTTTCTATTAAATTAATATAATTTAGCTTTTTTAAATTTAAATATCAAAAAAAGTATTAAGTTTTTAAGTGTTGCTGCAATTGGAAACTTTAATGAGGCTAATTAGCTTATCACTGAAATTCTTTGCTTGAGAAAAAGGTGTTATCAATATTTATTTGTTGTTATCGAAGGATAGAAAATTGCATTCCTTTTGTATTTGTTTTGTATTGTTGCATTATATCTTATTATTGCTTATAACGTTTGAATAGATAGTCAGAAAAAGGTTTTTGATACTTTATTTGTTTCAATGAATGTAATTCAGCTGTAATTGCAGCAATAATTACTTTTTTTTTCAAATGATAACAATGCAAAACAGAGCATTATTATTCTTTGCTTATAAATCAATGCAAAATAATTAGTTATTCATAATTAATATCGGTTTTATTATTATCACTAAAGACCAATGAAGTTTTTTAACTTTTTTTAGAAATTGAGAAAAACTGCCTTATCTACTTAGTTATCAAAATAGTTAGAAAATCGGATTCGTTTAATATTTGTTTTCCGATAAATCCGGACGAATCAACAAACTAATAAATAAATAATATTAAAAGAAAAAGTAAATAATTTCCAATCGCATGACGCGATCCAAGAGGTCACTTTAAACTGCTTTAAACAATGCATATCAGCAATATCTGTGTAAAATTACAATAATATTCATTAATTAGAGAGATAACGAGATGAAAACAAAGCGAGCAGAATATTAAATCAACAAATAAAAGAAATAAATTATAAAGAAACATAAAAAGAATATTTATAACTTTTTCAGTGCATTTCAAGGGAAACAATAATTAATTAACTTATTAAATTATTATTAAAAGAAAAAGAAAATTAAATATTATTAAAAGAAAAACAAGTTTTATTGTTAATTTAATAACTTTAAACTGAAACTAAAAAAAAATAGATTTTTTGAGCTTTTCAACTAAACAACAACTAAAATCAAATGAATCATTTTAAACTCTTAAAAAAATCACTTATTATAACTTTTTTGTTTAACTTTAAACAGTTTGAACACTCTAAACGAAACAAAAAATAGCTGGAAGCTATTAAAAATTATCTCCACAAAGAAAGTTCTGAATTGCAGCAATATAAAAAACGTAATTAAAAATCAAAAAGAAATTTCAGTTGAAACCTACAAACACAGTAACTTTCTAATAAACCTTCAAATGAAGCGCATTTTAGGAGCATTTGAGTCGATCAGCAAGACCTGTACATCAATTAAAATTGCATCATACTCGTTTATAAGTTTTATAACATATCAAAAGCGAGATTCGCGTTTAACATCGTCAACTGTTGCGAATGATGGTGACCAATAAAACGAAAATTTGAATTTCAAATTAGCAGCCAGATTGAGGAAACATTTAGTAAATTGAATTTGCGTTCTGTTTTTTTGTTTTGTTTTTCCGCGCTTTTTTTTTTTCACTTAAATAAAGAATTAAGTAAAAATACTTATCTATTGGTCCAATTCAAGGTCTTTAAATCAAATGAAATAATTCAAAAATAAGAAACTTATAGAGAATAATTAGAAATTCGATTGGTTTCAAGTTTGCTGTACTGTTTCCTCGTGTTTTCCCAAATCTTGTAATTTAATGTTTATAAAGCAGAGAGCTAAGCTAAGACTAAACGAAAATAGACGTGGGAGTGTTTATAAGAGCAGCAGCAGCAGGTTATTCGCGTTATAAAAAACTTATTTTTATCTGCCCTAACAAGTCCTGCAAACCAAGAAAACATTTTTTTTATGTTTTTCTGTTTCTCTGCTATTCTGTTTATCTGTTTTTCTGCAATTCTGCAATGAAGCAGATTACCTCTTTGAATGATATTAAATTTTTTAACTTTGCAATTTTGCCATTTCGCAAAATAACAAATTTTCAAATTTCAAACTGTTGCAGTTCTCCAAGAAGAAGACCACTTGAGAGAATGAGAGATGAATGAACCAAGAAGGCAAGAACCAACTAACAACTAACCGATCGATAAATGCATGCAAGCGTGGATGCATTCTTCTGCTCTTCTACTCTTATTGCTTGTACTTGTACTCCAGCATAAATCTAATTTAATCTAATTAGCAGAAACTAATTTTCTTTTGCAGTATTTTGCAGTAATTACCTGATCGACGGATGCGCCAATATAGTCGGAAAGCCAAAGGAATATTCTGCTTCCATCGTAGTATTCGCTCACTTCATTAACAACCATTGCCAGCGATTCGAATCAATCGTTGAGGGAATCGTGCAGAGCTCGAGTGCGGAGAGCGTGTGAAGAACTCATCGGAACTGGATCCAAATGCAACTGATCTCCGAACGCCACGCCGGTTCTCCTCAGACTGTGGACTGCGATGGGCACCGCCACAAGCAGCAGCAGCAGAAGCAGACAGGGGCACCCCACAATGAGCTCAAACTCAACAATTTGATAGGTATAAAATAAAACTCACTTGTGGAACTTGAATCAACAGATTGCTATTGTTATTGTTGGCGCAGCAGCAGCAGCTGGAACGCTTTCAATGCAGAAGCCCCTATCCGTAATTTTGTCACTCGTTAGTTGCATTTTTCAATTAGCAGCATCGCTCGCTAGTCGCTGAAAGTGTTTCAAGTTTAAACCATTCGCAATTAACACGTAAAGCCGTAAAATTACTGTTTCTGTTTGTGCCACTTACTTTTAGTTGCGGTCCGGTTTAGTTTGTCGTTTTCAAGTTGGTGATTGGCTGATTGGGGACACTTAAAGATTCATTTTTTTAATTGATTTTGATAAAGTTTGCCTGAAAAGAAAAAAGTTATGGTAGTAAAATTGAAAACAAAAACAACGGTTTGTTTTTGTTTTGAGTTTTGATTTTGAAGTTTTCACTTTGACAGTAAATTGCGAGGCAATTTCAAAAAAACTTTTTTTTGTCTTTAAAGTAATAATATTGAACTTATTAATACATATAATTCTTTGTGGGTTCAAAGATTAACTTTTAATGGTCTATCATGTTTTATTTTATGTACTTTTTCTCAATTTTTAAATAAAAAGCAAAAAATTAATTACTGGAGGGAGTAAGGTCAAGACTGTCAAGGAAACAAGCAGTTGAAAAAGTGGGGAGAAGGAACATAACCTAAAAAATAAAATGTTCACTTTTGCAAAGTTTACTTTAAAAAAGCATTTATCTTTTGTAAAAATAAACTTAATCAATAAACATTACAGTTACAGTGTTAAATCATTAAAGAGCAACGTAAAGCCACCATGGAGTGTGCATTTTTACGGAAACGACAGCTTTAGCTTAGCTTCGCTTAAAGTTTTACACAAGGCACCAAAGTATTTTATTAAAAAAACATATTTATTCTTATTTCTAACAACAGAAGTTTATTTCAGGAGTATTGTACATAAACTAGATGTAATTACAAGTGATCTCAAGAGCCCAATAGGAATCTATGCTCTAAAAAATCAAATGAACATCATAAAATGGCCTTTAGAGTTGCAACAAATAAAAAACATAGATATTGGTATTGTTGTATCATTTGGATATTTAATTCCTACGGATATAATAGCAGCCTATCCACTGTAAGTAAGTAAATTGTGTTTTGAGTCTTGCAACTTGTTAATTATTACCAATTTTTATACTTTTAGTGGAATGATAAATGTCCATGGGAGTCTGCTTCCAAAGTACAGAGGAGCTTCACCAATAGTACATGCAATTGCCAACGGGGACACTGAAACTGGCGTTACAATTATGAAGATCAAACCTAATAAGTTTGATGTTGGTGAGATACTCAGGCAGGAGGCCATAAGTATATCAGAAGATGTAAAAATGCCTGAATTGTACAAAGAAATGGCTGAATTAGGTGCTAAAAATTTATTACTCACTTTGGAAAATTTACAGTGTGATTTGGAAAATGCTAAAGCTCAGGATCCAAGTTTAGCAACACTGGGTAAGCATAAAAAACTTAATTATTTACTTAATTAAAAAAATTAATTTTTAGCTCCTAAAGTAAATCCTTCAATGGGCCAAATAGATTTCGAGGAAATGTCTGTAAGAAAAATTTACAATCTTGCAAGGGGTTTAAGTGGTGAGCATCCTTTGACTATGCTATTTAGCAATCAGATATTGAAACTACATAATGTTGTTGGTTGCAAAGAAGCTAATGTCTCCGAAAATCTTGGATTTATTAGTTTTGATAAGAAAAACAACGTATTAAATGTGGCGTGTCGAGATGGGTACCTCTTTGTTGATAAAGTACAAGTACCTAAGAAAAAAATCATGACGGCCGCTGAATTTAAAAATGGGTATTTAAAAGATATAAATAAAAAAGCTGCAAAGTAATTAATTGTTTTCGTTTTCATAATTTTAAATTTGAAACTTACAACAGTAAGGTATGTTAAAAACAACGCGGCGATTGGTTGTCAACAACTTCAATCAGAACAAAATTTCAACCAATGGTAACCCATCTTTTAGGTTGATTTGTTTTAAACAAAGGCAGCGATTGGTTGTCAACATCTCAATTAAATCGAATTTTAACCAATGGCAGCACTCCTTTTATGCAGTTTTGTTTTTAACAATTGCAGCGATTGGTTGTCAACAGCTTCAACTAAAACGAATTTCAACCAATGGCGGCACTCCTTTTGTGTTGTTTTTGTTTCAAACAAGTGCAGCGATTGGTTGTCAATTGCTTCGATCAAATTTTGATTCCATGAAAACAACTAATTGTTTTTTTTTGCCAGAAAGTAAATAAAAAACACATTAAAAACTTAAACTTTTTTTTAGAAAAGCTAACTTTATTTCTATTAAAGCAAACAATTAAGTAGAACAAAATTCACACTTCAAAACCACCAAAAAGAAAGAAACTGCTACACACATTAATTGAATAGATTTTCAAGAAGTTTCAACGCTGATTGGTTGTACTTCGTTTTCTGAATTAGACTTGGCAGCATCCTGTTCCCATCTACTTTTTGCTTCCTCTTTGATCTCTTCTTTGGCAGTCTTGGTAGAAGAAGTACTTCCAAACAAACCCTCAATCTTACTTTTTATATCCAACAAAGTGGACTCATACAAACTTTGAGAACTCTGCAAAACAAAAATTAAAATTACCACCAAACTTAAAAAGAAAGCTTAATTTAGACAACTTACATTAGCTTTTTTCAGCATACTTTCATTACTTCGTAACTTCTCTTTGTTTTCCTTCAGCTCAGAATTTAAATTCTTAATAGTGGAGTTATATTTAGACGCTTTGTCGCTTAACTTGCTGTTCACGGCTTTCAAATCCACCATCATTTTTTCAATATCTAAACGTGCTTTTTCACTACGATCCAACTGCAACAGCAGCTTTTGCACATCAATTAAAGCCCCATTGTAATTTATCAAAGCTTCCTCAGTATTGGCTTCGCTATCCGTTTTTGTATCGTTTTCCGTTTCGTCATTAACGCCTTTAAAGACAGGCAACAAATTCTTATTGCCCACAGCTAATTCATATAAATTGCCGTCTTTTTCCGTATCGTCGATAACAATAAAGTCCTCTTCTTTAGTTTTATCAGTCAGTTTTCTGTAATGCAACGAATCCCGCGTTATTACTTTGCTCACCAGCTTGCGCACTTGCGCCCGCGACAAATTCAAGCCGAGCGTGTGCAGCAAATCCTCAATATCCTTCTCGAATATGTAACCGCAGTGCGTCTGATCAAAGTATACAAACGACAAG
Organism: Holobus sp. GC000080; assembly: GCA_030556065.1. Taxonomy (NCBI): domain Eukaryota; kingdom Metazoa; phylum Arthropoda; class Insecta; order Coleoptera; family Staphylinidae; genus Holobus; species Holobus sp. GC000080. The sequence goes on from JASKGO010005606.1 coordinate 10,556, forward strand.
AGCAGATTGCGATCTTTGGTGAACATTTTCGGACGTTCGCGTTTCTTCTTGCGGTCTTTGGACGAAGAACGATCCTTTCCGTGATCGTCATCTTCATCATCAGATTCGTTATCTGATTTAGTAGTCTCTTTTTTCTCTTTGGAAGACTCGTCTTCTTCTTTAGTCTTACCATCTTTGTCCTTTTTCTTCTCCGGCTCCTTTTTCTTCTTTTCCGGCAGATTATAAAGCGATTTGTAGATATTAAATCCGAAATCACGCATTAGCATTTCATTGAAAAGTTCCGCGAATAAGGACACTTCGAAAGAGTGCTCCTTGGTATCTTCAGGCCGGTAATCCAGCAGAAGCGACAAAGACATCACTGTGCAATCAAATTTTCCGGATTTCGCTGTTCGCGACGGATGCACCAAAACGTGCGGCATCTCCGGCAAAGTATACTTCTTCTCCAACTGCTGCCGCTCCTTCTCATCGATTTTGTTGTTCTCATCGGCAGCAGTCTTTTCTTCTGTTGTCACTTCCACATCTTCCGGATCCTCTTTGATGTTCTCATCGTTTTTCGCCGCCTCCGATTTCAGTAGTTTCGTCAAACGCGCCACTAATTGCGACTTCAGGCCGGTTGCGCTCACCGAGCGCGCCTTCAATTCCCTCTTTAGATCAGCAAGCAGCATCACCTTCGGATCCAATTGCGAGTAATGCGTCGGCTCCACTTTGTCCTCCGCGGTTTCATCCTAAACAGAAAAACCGCATATTAAAAAGACCGATTTTTGCATAGTTTATATGCTCAAAAGACTGCTTTTTCGCTTTGTTTTTTTGTTTTGGTTTTGTTTTAGAGTAAGGACACTTTCACCCATCATTCGCGCCCTATGTTGCAATAGGTACTCATCAATAATAATAATAAATGGTAATAATAAATATGGTGAGAAAGTGCAGCACAGTCTCAACAACGCACAATCAACAAAACATTAACAACAAACACAAAGAAAAAACTGGATGGCATTCCATAAAAAAGGTAAGCCGCTCGGGGTGTTGCGCCCGGCCTCTCATCTCTCAATACCTATCCTATTAATTAATGTGTCTCTCTCAGTTTCTTTGCCTCTCAGGTTTTCTTAACTGTCTATTGATAGAAAAGAGTCTGTCTATACGGAATAAATAAATTAGTTAGTGAAATGCGAAATGCCTTTTCCGTGCAAGCTTGCGCCTCGTCTGGGTCGTCACTGTGCTCATGGTCGGGCCTTAGCTTTCGCTCCAGCTTCTTGCGGTAGTTGGCTTGCAACGAATCCCACTCCAGCCGTGTGGGCAAACAGCTCCAGATATCCGGCAGAAAGACGACCACCGTCTCAACGCGAGCAGCGACCGGTTTGCCCCTGTGATTACTGTCTCCGCGGCGGTAGTACAGCTCCACGAAGCGGTACCTATCGGAACACAATCGTCAGCCGGTCATACAAATGTCGACAGACAACAGCAAGCTTTGCTTTGCTTAGCACACCACTTTTACTGCTCTCTCTACTACTACTTACTAGAAAAAACCCGCCCCCTCTGTAAACAATAGATATAAAAAGAGTAAAACAAAAACTACTACAACAAGTAGCCCTATGCAGCCCAAACCCCCAAAGAAGGTCCCCGGATATTATCGACAGTCGCCATCGCTGCTGCTGGGGATGCAAATGCCTAAAACGGCCCTAAATGAAGAACATCCTAGGCATCCACCTATTTTTTTCTTCTTTTTTTGAATAAGTGCATGTGGTTTTTCACAAAGCATCAATCACTTACCATTTGGTGCAGTTGGACAAGTCGATTCCGGTGAGCGATTTGCATGTGCGTATGGCGGTCCTGATGAGCACTGCTGGGTCCTTTTCGGGATTCGCCCCGTCTAACGATGGACTCCAAGGACCACCGATGGCCATCGTTTCGTTTTTGCCGCGCAGACCGACCAGAAAGTTTATCATGCGTGTCGGATGGACGCAGTCGCGGTCCTCGCTGCCTTCCCTGTTGCGACGATCTTTTGATTCCGCCAAGTTGCAACACTTTTGGTACATTTCCTCTATGCCGCATACGCTCATTAGCATTACCTTTAAGAAAAACAACAATTTATTTGAACAAGTGCAACATTTATAAATATGACAACCGCTGAATTTAAAGCGGTTACTTAAAATTTAAAATATAATAAAAAGTCGCTATTTTTTTCCGAAATGGTTTTAAAAGAAATTCGTATTGTTTCAAATATTCAAATAAAGGCAGCGAACCAATGATAATACTTCTTTTATATTGTTTTGTTTAAAATACACGCAGCGATTGGTTGTCAACAGCAGCTTCGATCAAAATGAATTTCAACCAATGGTAATTAGTAACACTTTAGTTTGTTTAGTTTTTAATAAATGCAGTGATTGGTTGTCAACAGTTTCAATCAAATAGAATTTCACCCAATGACAACACTTCTTTTAAGTTATTGGGGTTTTAAACAAACGCAGCGATTGGTTGTCAATAATTGAAATCAAATTTTAAAAACTTACTTTTGCAGAGAATAAATAATCGGCATCAGTAGGTTCTGGGACTTCAGTTTCATCTAAAGGTTCAACGTCTTTGGATAAAATGTGAAAGGAGCATGGTTTGCTTAAAGCAAACGGTTTATCTGGGGGAAAAGCGTCCAGCCATCTGAAGTGACTGCTGAAGAAGTCGCTGGGCACATATAGATTGGCATATCTGCGACGAACTTCCAAGACATCAGCTATTTTCCTGAAATTTCCCAAAATTCGGATATTAGGAATTTAATGATTGAAAATAGAGAAAAGAAATAGTATTAGATGAAAGAACTTACAAATCCAAAGCAATTTTTGGTATTTGTACCATGTACCTAGGCACAATTCGCGATCTTCTTCTGCTTTTTGGACTCCTGGACCTTCTCCTCAACGGCGATTTTTCCTCGTCTTTTTCGCGCTCCCGAATGCGCTCTTCGCGTCTTCTCTTACGCTCAACTTCATCCTCCTCGTGCTCCTTATCGCGAGACCTCTCGCGTATCCTCGAAGAGGACACCTTATTCCTGTTGCCTCTATTCAAAGCGACATCCGAATCCAAAACCGGCGGATAATTGTTCTGGGAAATCGAAGGAAAACTCTTTCCGGGCCTTCCACCACCGGAACTGCCCATAGACAGCACTTGAATCCTGGTGGCGTTCCACTTGAAAGGCATCCTGGAGTTAAACAAAGCCTCCACCAGCACCTTATCTCCAACCATGGGAACAGTTCCGCCAACGCAAGCGGACATTTGAAAGAACACATCTTCGTCCACAAAGCCAAAATTATCGTGGACTGTTGTCACAGTCCCTGTAAAAACTCTCTGGGTGGCAGTGGTGGCTCCTGCTGCATTGCTAACAGCTAATTTCTGTTGCTGCTGCTGCTGTTGTGGTTGCTGTTGAGCAGTTTGGAAGGCCGAGACATTCAGTGCCCTAGGATTGGGATATGTCACAGAGCTGACTTGTTGAAACAATTGGTTCGAGGCAATCTGTGCATTTGGTATGTTGCCTGTGGAATTGCCGGCGTTCATTTGCGGCAAAGCAAGGCCCAAATTCTGCTGTGCAACTCCCATACTTTGAAAGACTTGCGGCTGCTGGAACGAGACGATATTGCTGTTTAGATTACTGATACCGCTTTGGGAAATCATCTGCTGCTGTAGTGTGTTCCCGGTGTTCATAATGTTGTTCGGCTGGGCCGTTCTGCTCCACGGAGCATTCTTTGCACCGCTTCCATAAGCTCCCAGATTACTCATCTTGTTTTCTTTTGGGTTTTCGGTATCAAGGACGGTTCACTTCCGCTTTAAATTAATTGCACCTATTTAGTAGTTACTTAATTCAACTAATTGGTGTTAAATATTAGGACAAAATTGTAATGAGAAGCCATAAATTAAGAATTTCAAGCAAACAGCTTGCTTGACTTGATTGACTCAATGATTGACAGTGAGTAGTTGCAGTTTTCAAAACTTATTTCTTAGTAGCGCCACTTGTTTTCCCTTGATTTGAAAGTTTGAAGTTTGAAAAACTACTGAAACTTGCACAAAATAAGCTTCAAAGATATGCAAATTAGTTTTAAAACGTTACTAGGAGAATAAGTTCCTATTTCATGAATTATATTGGTTGAATTTAGGAACTTATCTCTTAGAAAATTTGAAAAATTACCAAATCAAATAAACCGGTTTCTGTATTTTTGATGAAGATTGCCAGTAGGATTGACAACAATAGATGTCCCTGAAGTTGTTGAACACTTTACAGGGTGCTAAAGATTGACTTTGAAGCAGATTTTTGCCAAAATAGTTAATAAAAATCAATCTTGCCTTTATATTGGACTAAATATTGAAAAAAAAATTAGTAAATTATTTAACTCACTTTATATTATAGCAGATTTTTGAGGTAACTTCGATTTTCTTGAAAAAGTACTGTAGCTTCTATTCAAATCTTTCTTTCTTAAGCATTCTTTCACAGTTTGAGAAGGCTCATGAGGCGCATCATTCAAAACAATTTATTTTTGTATGCTACTACTGAAAAGTAACTAATTAGCCAAAAAAGCGTTGTAAATAAGTGTAAATCCCAAAGAAACTTACATTTCAGTTATTATAAGAAACTCCTCTTAAAAATACATCTTGATGATTCTTATGATGATGTAGTATTGCTTATGAACAATACTGTTGATGATTTTTGGAAGAATGGATCTTTTATTTACCTATCGAAGGTATAAATAGTCAGTGGCCTTTTCCTATGAATTTAATAGCTAATTTCCTTATATCATCAGTTGTATAACTATGTAGTCATGTAGATTACTGGAGTAAATGGATATCCTGCAAGAAATAATAACTTAAACCTTATAAAATAGAAAAAAGGAGGTTGTTACTGATCGAAGAGATTTTTGGTTTTTAAACTTTTTCAGTCAACCAGGCAGTGTGTCTTAACTCAGCACATTAAAAGCTAATAATCCAGATATTAGTTGATTGCAATTGCATCAATACTTACCAATTGTAGTTAATATTTTACTTAAATCTCTATTAAATTTTCAAGTTCTTTGTTCTTTTCTTATAATCTTAGGTTAAGTGCACACAGTGCTCACTAAATGCTTGAATTTTGTTGTTTCCATGTATTTACTCGCAAAACACACTGAATACACTTTAAAAACATTTTCTACTTGGAAAAATGACTTCTTTTTGGAAATTTTCAAATGTTTTAGCAGTGGATCTGCAAGTTTTTCAGTGGAATTTTGAATTACGCGGTGGTCATATATTAGTTAGTTGGACTTCCGTTGTATTCTACATAACATCCGTTCAGTTAAAAAATAATAAAAATACAGGTGAAAATACCTGTAAATGAAATTGAAAAATCTATTTAAACAAATTTTAGAAATTACTAATAAGTTTTTATTTAAAATTACTTAAATTAATTAGAAAAAAGATTTTCCAGAATTTTCTTCGGTGAAAAAGACACTGATTTGAACCCCTCTGTCGAAGCTCCTTCTGGAACTGATCGCTGATTGGCTGCACGAGTCGTCTGGTGATCTTGCATAAATCAAGCGTTCGTTTTTGCAACTGCTCCAAGTGAAATAGAAATTTGCTAATTAAAAATGTTTAATAAATGTGTTAAATAGTGTTAAAATGAAGCTAACGCTGTCTTCATTCAGGTGAGATAATTCAATTATCCAAGGTAGCCTATGTTTTTTTTTTTATTAGCGAAAGTTTTTTTGGCCGTTGGGGGGTGGATCAAAATCCAAGATGTCCGTTAAAAAATGCGGTTTTCGGGTTTTTTATGTGCATAAATCCTTTTTATAACGCGTTTAAGGTTAGATAGCTTTCTTTTAACGATATCTCAGACTACCCGTTGAGCTACCTGGGGTTTAGTTTAGGGGTGTGGGGTGTAATTGGGTGCAATTGTCGTAATCGCCGGGTGAGTGCTTCTGCAAAGGCCCTATGGCCTTAGCAAATTAAATGAGAAAAATGCAGGGTTTGGATTGCATGCTCAATAGGGATTTGTTTTTCATAAAAAAACATCATTTTACATTAAAAGTTATTCAGTTTTTGTCCTAATTTCATACAAAATTCTTAGTTGGCTCTGCATTTGTTCTAGAAATTTTGTTCACAGCACACTGTGATGTGTTGTTAACCGTCACGACCACCGCCACTTAATTGTGGTAATGCTAGGAATGATAGCAGTGCTAATTAATGGTGGTCTCAACTTACCCAACAGTGAATTTCTGTGACAAAAGAGCTACAAAAGGAAGAAATTAGCTGATTAAGATGTAACTGAAGATCCAGGGGAAATGAAGATTGCTTGTTTTTCCAACATGTGCCTACTTGTTTACCTGCAAAACCGGGTGAGTTAATTTTAACAACCGCTTTTTATCAAATAAATAATTTGGTATTGTAATAAATTTTAATCATGATACGAATACGTCAATCGTTTTGTTATTTTTTATTGCGTTTTACAAAAGTACTGACCGTTTTTTTTTCCTCTGCTTTAGATAATATCACCATTTGGCGGCAGTGACGACCTTGCTAGCAGTCAAATTGCTTTCAATTGGAAAGAAAAGCCTTCAACGATCCGCAAGAAATTATATGTGGTAAGTTTCGTGTTAAAAGTAATAATCAAAAACGGGGTTTCCGTTTTTTTCTTCTGATTTTCGTATATTATTACCCCGTTTGGTGCCGGGGCTTTTGCCATCAATCAGGGGTGGCAGAAGACTAAAAGAATAGCACCAAAGTATGCTCTGCTTGTCGTAAAAGGCGACTAAAAGGGTCAATGATTTTTAGTGAGTGTTTTCTACATGTTTTCTTACAGTCAATTGTTAATTGTTTTTATTATTTTATGTACCTTTGCCTTTTGTATTTAGCTTTTCTTACAGAAGAAGAAACCCAAAGGGCTTTCGGTCGTTGTCTCTAACGTAGACACCGAAAGCCTTTGGGCCGCGGCGTTTCGCTAAGCGCATTAACTAAATGGGTATAGTGTTACATTATTTTTTTTTCACGATTTGCTTTAGATTCGGT
>JASKGO010005607.1:0-27756 GCA_030556065.1 Holobus sp. GC000080
CCATACACGTTCGGTATTATGCAAATGTATGCATCGTGCATTATTAGCGACATTTAATTCACCGCGTATCGCTTTAAATCCGCTGTTCACTTTAATTTGCATGCGTAGTTATCATAATTGCAATTTGATAATGGAAGCCGATCGAAAATTCCGAAAACTACAGGAAGTCAAACCATCTGGTCTTCTTTTCTCTTCCCATTCTTTTTGTCCATTTTCTTCCGACTTCGGATGCTGCCGGCTAAGGAAGCAGCAGATGGGTAGTTTGCAATCTCGGAGAATTTCTCTGTCAACATTGATACAATAAAACCTATTCAGTTTGAATTTTCTTTTATGTGCCACAATTAGTACTCTTCTTACGGTTACGAGTGGTTTTATTCTGCCGAAAGCAATTGAATGAAGAAAAGTATTTCAATGCGTATGTCCGGTCTCAATATGATTGCCTTTATTCCATTTGCATCGGACCAACGTAACATACACCCATATTTCAATCACACAGGGTCATAATTGTAAAGAGCTGCACATAAAATGAGCACACACCCCGTTTTCGTATATGCTATCTGCCGGTTTCCAGGTAAATTTAGATGCGCAGGAAATAGTTAAACGTTCACTAATTATTACGGCCCCTTTATTTTTAGAACTCGTAAATATTTCAATGGGGCACAAAAAGCAGAATTAGTGTAAAGTAGTTAAATTTCTCTCTGCCGGGAAGTTCGAACCGGGGCGTCAAGTGATCGAAACGTGTAGTCTCTCTTTTTTTATGATCCGCCGCATTCGGCAACAACGACAAACTTAATTACCGAGTGTTGATGACAAGTCGAAGGGTCGATGTCGCTTGAAACGCGCCCCTCACACCTCCAAAGAAGGAAGCAAAAAAAAATTAACGGGGACCGAAAGACGACCAAATAAACGAAATATGGCGTTTTAATTTAAAAGCCAGATCCGAGGAGGGACAAATTAAATTATAAGACAGTGGTTCTGATAATTATCGCGATTTACATAAGAAACCTCTTAGGCTTACGAAAAGGCAAGGACGAGAGTTGTCCTGTATGCATCGAAGCGTACATTGGGAGGAATATTTATTACGTGCCTCTTCTTGAATTTTGTTACATACCTTGTATTCATACAGAGTGCTTCTAATGTTCCGGTGGATATTTAATATTTGGTTGCGCTTTTTACCTTGATTTTGAGGAATTAATTTACGATTTTAATATTACATTTTGAATAAAATCTTAACTTTAGGATATTTCAGATTTTGATCCAAAAATCTGATCTGAAAAAAAATATATAAATATCAATCAAATCAAATAAATATTTTTCTAAATTTAGTCTACGTGACTTTTCTATCCTAAGGGATGAAAGTTTCAAAGACCTTGTATATTGCATGTTTGCGAAGGTAATATCGGTACGTAGGAATATATAGAAACAGGTATTGTTTGTTTATCGAAGCTCGGTTGACCGGTTAGAGCGTACGGAACGTTGGGTAATTTGAGATTAGTACGAATTAAACGATAGTCGGCCATAGTTAGTCATTCGGCCAGATAGATATTATTAAACCGCTGTTACGTGTCGACTGTTCGCTCTCTAAATTACCCATCGGATGATAAGGCAAGGATGCTCGTTGTCATTGACTCTTCTTGCGGACGGCTCCGGTCGTGTATTGGAATCGGCATGCAAGGGTTCGCGCTATCTTCCGAAGAAGAAGAAGGTACCAACAACGACCGCGCCAGAGATTGCGAGAGAATAATAAAATTACGTGCGCATTATCTTGCGTCTTAAGTCTTTGCGTGGTACTTTAAGTACTCTTATCTCACTTTACATATGATGTACCTACACTTTTTCGATAATTCCCCCAAGTGGCAATGCTGAACACAACACAAGCAAAACAATAACGCAAAAAAAGAAGGAAAAGAAGTGCGCAGTGTGTATGTTATGTGCTTTGTGCGAAACAGTGCGAAATTATTTCTGTTTTTCTTTTCTTTTCTTTTCTTAAGTTCTATAAGACACGCAAATGCGAACCGGGTGTGTATACACGGATAGATGGAACGGAAGAGCGGAATTAACTAGGAGGAGTCTAATGTGTATAATAATAATTAAAAGCATGGCGCTCGACTCGGCGGAATTAATAAAATATTCAAATTAACTGGCTCCAGCGCATTTTTAATTATAAGTCGCGCTCTAACGCAAACTGAAGACGACGCGCTCGCTACTCTTTCTCACTGTATGCGCTATACAACGGTCTTTTTACTTTTCGAAAGAAAATAGTTGCACGCTGTTATATTACGAAATAAAAACCCACTGTATTATATTTTATCTCCACCGTGGATAAGTTGATAATGGACTTTAATTAGTTCGTTATAACTACATAAGCGAATTACTTTTTTGATTTGTTTTTTTTTTGTAATTTAATTCATCATTGTGGCGTAATAATGAAAAATAAGTGTGATAATAATAAAATAGGAAATATATATTTTTATTTGCCCTTAAACAAGATGTTAATTGCGAAACATTATAAATATTTAATAAAAGTAGTGATCAATGGAAAGCTGTTTACAAATAAATAAATAAAAACTTTTTATGTTTTTTCGGTTTTATATTTATTTTAAATGCAACGTATAAACTAGCTCATAAACTAGCATTATATTAAGTTAAAACCCAAAATAAACTTTATCCAACCGTTATTTATGTTGGTTTTGTAACATAGCACTATATTTATTAAATTTCTAACAATAAACAAATATTTATTGAAAATAAAATTTGTTTGAGCTGAAATTGAAGCCGAAGAAAGTCTTATATGATTTAATTAGCTATATCAAAAAATAGATAATTAATTAAAACAAAAAATTTAGTATTTGACAAAGTGGAATTAAATTTGCGAAATTCGATACGTATAGGAAAATGTATGTAATTTTAAGTATATTAAGCACATGTGGTGGCACTTCGAATGAAAAGTGACAAATTATCTGCTCCAAATAAACTTAATTAATTAATCACCAGCGAGACGAGTACCCCATGCTTTTGGGGCTTATCACGATGCGGAGAAAAAGTTTCAGTTGTTCTGTTGTTTCGCGTTGCGACACCCTTAGCTTCCCCAACTACCGCAACCCATTAGATAGATCTGTTCATTATTTAAAAATGTCATTAGCGAAATGAAGACCTCTTTTCGTCGATGCTGCCATAAAGGCAGGAAGCAATTTTGCGGCGGACAGTCTGCGCGATATTATAATTCGATTTCATTCGATTAAACGACGTAAGTGAATCACGTTTTCTTCACTTCGTGATGATACTCTTCGTCATCCGGTCGTGACTGGGAACCGGCGCACAACTTTATTTCATCAATGTGTAGATGCTGTACTCGTATTCGTATGCCCTGGAATATTGTATGTACTTGTTATACAATATTATTTTATCGTTCAAAGACGACGACGTCGTTCACTGTCCCTTTCAACGTCATCGTCTTCGTTAAGCGAATACGATTACTACCGGCAAATTGAATCCACCCCCTCGACGACATTAATGAGGTCAAGGCCGCTAGCTCAATGGTAACTTAATTGGTTTTCCTAGATCGAGCGAGACAGATTCATTAATTGCAACTTCCGCCACAGATTGCGGTCGGTAATTAATCATAATCACATCCGAAATTCCGAAAGTAAGTAATAAAGAGAAACAGAGCGATGGCCGCAGTCAGCAGTGGGTTTATATACGTAGTGCGCGAGTGTCGGAAAGAATTTGCCAAAAAGTTTAGTCAGTTTCTTTTGCGGGTTAATGTGTTTGCTCCATGTCACAATTTATCCCTCCGCTAAACTCTCGCACTCGTTGTCTTCTTACAATTGCGCGTCGGTGGCGGCGTCGGCGGCTGCGGAAGCTGCGAGCGCATAATATATAATACGTTGAAATATGTTTGGAATTTAAATAGCCGCCGTCTCTGTCGCACATGTTTTCCTCGGACTCGTGAAACATTTTTCATTATTATTGTTATTGGCTTCACCTCCATCACTCATCCCGAACGTTTCCCGACCCTTTTACGTGTGTGGCACTAAAGTGCTAGATTATAAATTTTTATCGTGTTTCCTTCGAATGCGAATGCGAATGCGAACTGATAAATTAAGATTGTTTTTTTGTTTTGTTTCTGTTCGTGTTGTTGTTGTTGTTCTTCTTATTTCGAGGGTAAAGGCTTCTGTGCCGTTCCAATTTCATCTTATTAAACTCGTTCACAAAGGGGGTGTTAAAAGTAATAAAACACCTGTAGCTATAAAGGTTGTAAAAGTAAACAAATAACCGCCGGTCGCCACTTCTAATGCGGCGGCAATAAAAAAGTGGTGAAACTTTTTTAATTAATCAAAGTATATGGTGAAATAAAGTTTTAAAGGGAGCCGAGAAAAGAGTGGAGTTTAATCAGCTGCTAAGCCTTAGTAATTCAAATTAATTAATCCTTGGGCCGGCCGTTTCAACAGCCATACTAAATCTCCATCCGAGCATACGTTTCCGAATCTACGGGAGGGCGGCGCGGCGCGCGTTTTCGAATTTCAGAAAGCTCATTCTAATTAAGAACAAGCAAAAATTAATCCTAATGCCTTTGTTTGTAACTCCCGAATGTGGACGACAGTGCTTAAAAGCATATTCCAACAACAACAACAACAACAATTTTATAGTCGTTGCCCATATTTTTGTTTTCCGTTTTAGTGCCGGGCCAAATTGCAGTTGCATCGAATTTGAACTATAAATGAGTTTCGCATCTATTTGTTTATTTATTTTCCCAAACATTTTATGTGGCAGTATAGTCGCATAAAATTTGAAGTCGCGTGTTTTTCTATTTTACGTTTGAATTATTTTCATTCGTTTTCATTATCTTTGACAAATATTGATGTTGTTGTTTTACCACCGGAGCTTTGCATTATTTGCATAGTTTAATTACAATGAAATACTAAATGTACTAACAAAAGCGTGTGCGTTTTTGAACTCTGGAAAATATACCTGCCCATTGCATGTATAGATATCATTTATATACTTACCTATACATATATGTGTGTATATAAATATCTGCATGTAAATATACATATATGTATGCGTTTAGAGGTTTAATGTATTTATTTATTTATGCTACTCTTTTTGTCACTACCAATTTATTTCAGACCCTATGTGTGGATGCTTCAAATGAGAATATTTAACGAGCTAAATTTAAATTTATACCGATCGGACAGATTCCATTACACTTGGTTAATTATATGTCGATTTAATGCAAATATTTATGATTTTAGCATAACTGCATAAAACGGCCATTGTTGTTGTAAAACGAAAACGTGAAATTTATAACAAAGTGATTGTTACCGAATTTATTTTCTGTACAATGTACATACTACGATAGATTTTTCGAAGGATGTCCACTAAATCCGATCTTGATTTAGCTAGGAGAGGACTTGTTTAACTTCTCTCTATAGAGGAAATTGAGATGTGATTAAAGTAAATAGAATCCGATTCGTTTCGTAGCCAATTGCTGCAAATACCAATTCTTCTGGTTTATTTTAGTCCTCTTTGTTTTACTATTTGGCCGTATAAGAAATTTGAGACCGTTTTACAGCTATTAATGGCTCCATACTATACCATTTGCATGAGAGTGCATTCGAATTTAAGAGTGGCTCCCTCAAATGGCGGATGCACTTGAAATTTAATTAAATCCTTCGTCTCCGTTCGCAAAGTTTCATAAGAAGCGGCCACGTATTTTTAATTAAGGTGAACAATACGCTCTGTGTCCAGTCGGTCCGATGTTGTAGCCGTTTTCGGCCGTCCCTCTTTAATGGCATAGCTGAGATCGTTCTTCGCGAAGAATTTGTTGCACTTAATACGTGTAAGCGCTATTTTGACGCAAGTAAAACTTACCGACAGCATATATTGCTTCTTTTATTGCTTTCGGAGGGTCGCTTGCGGAATTATTATTTACGTTTCGGTATGAGATGCGTGCGGTTAATCGGACTAATAAAAAAAGCGTCGATTCATGAACTGTAACGGCCAGATAATGTACCTTTGTTAAATGGACAACTGCGTGATTGTGTAGGTTATAGTTGGAAGCTGCATAGGTAGTAAAATTCCGCAGATTAGGCTCTGCGGGTATATATTACGTGGTAAATATCGCGGCGGCATTTCTGCGTTTTCCGTTTACACATTCTGCTTTTTTCTTTTTTATGTTCCCGCACTCGATGAAAGTTCCGCCGAGTCAGAGGCAATCGTAGAAATGCTTTTATTTGCTGTTTTAATTATCTCCCGATATATTATTACCGGCGATTCGAAATGCACCGTCAGACGTCCGGTCGTATTTACCAAAAATTCGATTGATGATCTCTCCTGGTGTTGAAACATAATAATAGGACTTGTTTTTATAAGGCCTTTTTTCTATTTGCTTCTAGTGTACACTTCTTGGACGGAAAGAGCGTGCCGAATCAATTGTTGGCCGCCAAACTTAATATAGCTTGTTTATTATTTAGTCAGACCTTTTGTACAATAGAAGATGATGATGAAGTTACTTAAAATCAGAAAAAAAAATCGTTATTTTTTGAAATTTACAAGACCAGTAAATATTATCGATGCTCATATTTACTGAAGTATGATAATGTTACAGCGTAAAAAACGAGGGTCTTTATTTTCGGTCAGGTCTTTTGATTAAAATAAGTTTCAAAAATAAAATATAAAATAGAAGTGAACGTTCGCATGATTGATTTTACTGCGGAAATTTCGAATCAAGTGCTCTGTTTGGTCGATACACCGCCAAATATTTGCTACCCCAATATTTTTGCCCTCGTGCAAGAAGAATAATTGAGTGCAGGGAAGAGAGGTGACTGAAGTAATCGAGTGAGGTTCGAAGGAGACGCCTCGGCGAAATATTTCGGTCGTTTGTCACGATTAGCGTGAAACCGAGCGCAGGAGAGTACTGCGCGCTCTATAAATGTGTTTGTATGTGGGGGCAGGTGGCGGCTACCGTGGTCAGTGCATTACTTCCTGACTTTAGCCGGGCACTGATTCGCCCGATAAACACCTGACAAGAAAACAAATACCCAAAGCAGCACCGGGTGCGAAAATTCAATGCGGGAAAACAAAGGCGCATTATTTTAATGGACAAATTTCAATGAGTGGGATCACGCAACAGATTTTAGAAATGCAATAAAAAAAGGTTGCTCCTTTAGTGTGCGCGACCCTACAGGTAAAACGTTTCCCCCAATTTCAAAAATAATTGGATTACTTTCTTCCACCATATCTCCACCTCGGTCATGTTATTATTATTTCTTTTTTTTTCAACCGGAATGACGATCGCATGTATTATTGATGGCTACCAATTGTTCGGTAGATTAAGCATATATGAATCTTGAATAAAATATACGTGCTCTTGTATTTCTTCGTCCCATTATTGCCTAGACGTCCTTTTCTCGGGCTGTGGTGTTTTTTTTTTTCTCGATCGTTTTTCTTTGCTTTACGGCGGGGGTGCGTGCGTAGTGAGTGCCTGACGTTGGGGTTTCTGAAAGTCGGCCAGCACTTTTATGCCCTTGTAGGTGGGGCGCCTTTTCTCGCTTTAAGCTGCTCGAAAGCGAACGATGCCAGTTGCGGAACTCGTCGAGCTGCGCGAGAGCCGCGCGGAATCATGTGCTCCTCTTCATCCAGCATCCTATAGTCGATGAAACTTCAGTCCACTGCCACCCTCAGACTGCGCCGGTCATGTCCGAGTTGTAGCAACACTCGTCGCGCTTATACGCTCATTCAGAACAGCTACTAAATAGTGTCAACTGTGGAACGTAAAGACTGCTTATCGTGTCGAATAATAATTATGTAATCAGCTTCAGTCGTCTCTACCTTTCCATTGTTACTTTGTCGAGGGGTGACTTGGGGTTGCTCCGATTTTCATTCGTATAAAGTGCTGGTTCTACATTACGTTGACTCAGTTCACCCCTACTAATCGTGGTGGTAACTTCGTTTCCTCGATATATTTATTTAATGTACTGCTAGACCCGAAAATACTCGCGTTGTGCTTAATTTATGTGCATTTTTGGGACATGTTTTTAGTGTGCGAAAGTATCTGACGCGAAGTCATCATGATTTCCGTATTTTCATGGTGGATTGTAATTGTCGGGGGTGTTCTTTTGGTAAACGCGATTCCTACCGAAAGTAATCTGCCGCCCGTGCTGCGTTACGAAGCTCCTGATGATTGTCAGTGGTGGATACGCGAACCTTTGGGAACCGCTGGCGGCCAGGACGAAGTAGCTCTGACTTGTAAATTACGAACAATTAACAGTGAATTCGATACGACCAACTTCAGCGTCATACCCTCCGAACACACAACGTCCCTTAGGATCGAGTGTAGTGATGTAATAATGTCGAGGAGTAGTTTAGACGATCGCAGCTTCGTGCATTTAAACAAGCTCAGAGAGTTGGAGTTAGAGCATTGTAAATTGGGTCGCTGGCCTGCGGGTACTTTAATGGGACTTAGGGACTTGAGAAATCTTACAGTCAGAACTCACAACACCGACTGGCCTGCAATGAGTCTAGATTTCTCACCTGAAAGTTTCGCCCCGGTGCGACAATTGGAACGATTAGACGTAAGTTGTAATAATATTTGGTCGTTCCCGGAAAATATATTTTGCCCGCTCACCAATCTGGTAATGTTAAACGTGAGCGAGAATAGATTGCAAGACGTTAGCGACTTGGGCTTTCGTGAAAAAGCTCCCAGTCAGCCGCAGCCTCTAATTAGCACTGCCGAAGATGATCATCTTCGGCCCGAGACGGCACGCACATTAGCGCATCCTTGCAGTTTGGATATTCAAGTGCTCGATACGTCTCACAATCACTTCGTCTTGATACCGGCCAACGGCTTCGGCATTTTGAGGAGACTGCGTGAACTGTACATTCACAATAATGAAATCTCGATGGTTGCGGATAGAGCACTTGCCGGTCTCAAAGCCCTTCAGATATTTGATTTGTCAAACAACAAAGTCGTTGCTCTGCCCTCGGAGCTGTTCAAGGATTGCGCTGGAAGTATAAAGGAAATTTATCTACAGAACAATTCGATCAGCGTCCTCGCTCCAGGACTATTCGCCAATTTGGAACAGCTCTTAGCGTTGGATCTATCGAAAAATCATTTAACGAGCGCTTGGATAAACAGCGATACATTTTCCGGTTTAATTCGCTTAGTACTCCTAAATCTCTCCAACAATAGAATCACGAAATTAGAGCCGACTTTCTTTCGTGATCTCTACACGCTGCAAATTCTTAACCTCGAGCATAATCTCATTGAGACTATACCTGCAGACACTTTCGCTCCCATGAATAACCTGCACACGTTAATTATTTCCTTTAACAAAATCACCTACTTGGATGCTTATTCCTTAAACGGATTATACGTTTTATCATTACTTGCTCTGGATAACAACCTACTGGAGGGAATTCATCCTGAAGCATTTAGAAACTGCTCCAGTTTGCAGGACTTGAATTTAAATGGCAACGTGCTTACGGCAGTACCGCTCGCCCTAAAGGACATGCGCCTCCTTCGGACCGTTGATTTAGGTGAAAACGTCATTGCATCTCTCGAAGAGCCCGGATTTCGAGGCATGAATAATCTTTATGGTTTACGACTCATAGGAAACAAATTGCAGAATATCAGTAAAAGAGTTTTCACCGATTTGCCCGCCCTGCAAATCCTTAATCTTGCCCGCAACAAACTACAACGAATAGAGCATGGCGCTTTCGGCTACAGTCCGAATTTACAGGCGATTCGCTTAGATGCTAATCAGTTAACGGATATAAGTGGACTATTTGCCGATATCGAGAGTTTGCTATGGTTGAACGTGTCCGATAATCACCTGGAATGGTTCGATTATGCACTTATCCCACGCCGCCTCCAATGGCTCGACATGCACAAGAATAACGTGCGCGAATTAGGTAATCATTACGGTCTCGACTTGGAGCTGAAATTACAGTCGCTCGACGCGAGTTTCAATAAGCTATCGAAGGTAAGCGCAGCAGCCGTTCCGAGCAGTCTCGAATTATTATTCCTTAACGATAATTTAATATCCGTCGTCGAGCCGCATACTTTCCTCAAAAAGATGAATTTAACTAGAGTCGATCTATATGCGAATCAGATAGTTAGCATGGATCTAAATGCCCTCAGGCTGACTCCGGTCGACCCCGAACGGCCTCTACCTGAATTTTATATCGGCGGCAATCCATTCCAGTGCGATTGCACCATGGAATGGTTGCAAAGGATCAACAAATTAGATCATCTGCGTCAGCATCCGAGGGTGATGGATCTTGAGAGCATTTATTGTAAGTTGCTTTACAATAGGGAAACGAACTACCTGCCTTTAATCGAAGCCGAGTCTAGTCAATTCCTATGCACATACAAAACGCATTGTTTCGCATTATGTCATTGCTGTGATTTCGATGCATGCGACTGCGAGATGACGTGTCCGACTAATTGTACGTGCTATCACGATCAATCCTGGTCGGCAAATGTGGTCGAGTGTTCGGGGGTCGGTTACACGGAAATGCCCAGCAGGATCCCGATGGACGCGACCGAAGTTTATTTGGACGGAAATAACTTTGGGGAATTATCCAGCCATTCGTTTATCGGTCGAAAAAACTTGAAGGTTTTATATGCGAATAATTCCAATATAGCCGCCATCTATAATCACACGTTTAGCGGCTTACGACGTCTGACGGTCCTTCATCTCGAGAATAACCATATCAAGGAGTTATTGGGTTTCGAATTGGCCACGCTGGAAAATCTGCATGAACTCTATTTGCAAGGAAATCTCATACACTTTATCGATAACAGAACGTTTATTGAATTGAAGCAACTGGAAGTACTTCGCTTAGATGGCAATCGATTGAATTATTTCGCTGTTTGGCAATTCACTTTAAATCCCTATTTGGTCGAAATTGGCCTGAGCGATAACCAGTGGTCCTGCGAATGCAGTTACGTGCAAAAATACCGAGCGTGGTTGCAAGTAAATTACGGCAAAGTGTCCGACGCCAGTAAAATAATATGCGTGTATAATAATGTCACCAAAACGGTCGGTCCGCACATGGCCGATTTCAATGCGACTTCTTGTGCTACGTATTCGGGGAACACTCATGCGATAGTTGAGAGCCAAGTTATGAATGACTATTTGCCGCTTTTGTTGGGAACTATGTGCGTGTTTTTAGTAAGCGTCGTCGTCGTTTGTGGCGCCTTTTATTACAGACGGGAGTTACGCGTTTGGATTTACTCGCGATGCGGTCTGAGGATGTGCTATAAAACGACGGCGTTCGAAGAGCAGCAGGACAAAGATAGACTCTTCGATGCATATATTAGTTACAGCGTGAAAGATGAAGCATTCGTAAGCCAAGCGCTCGCCCCCGGTTTGGAAGGCAGCGAACACGGATATAGACTGTGTTTGCATTACAGAGACTTTAACGTTTCCGCTTACGTTGCGGATACCATAATCGAAGCAGTGGAATCGTCTAGACGCACCATCATTGTGTTGTCGAAAAATTTTCTCCATAACGAGTGGTGTCGTTTCGAGTTTAAATCGGCACTGCACGAGGTGCTGAAGGACCGACGCCGTCGACTGATATTCGTAGTGACGGGCGAGCTTCCGCAACGCGATCTCGATCCCGATTTGCGATTGTATCTGAAAACGAATACTGTGATCGAGTGGGGTGATCGACAGTTCTGGCAGAAGTTGCAGTTTGCAATGCCAGATGTCAAGAGGCCGTGTTTGCATCAGAGGTCCAGCGTGAACATTTACGCATCGACAACTCCGACGCATCACCACCACCACCTGGATAGTAGGAGTCCTGCATTGCCGCCGCCCCCACCTCCAGGGAAATTACCGCCGTTCCTGCAGCACCCCCCTAGTCTTCCACGAGATACTCGTACGATGCCGCATCCCCTATGGGCGTAGCGCTTAAACAAACGCAGGTGAGAATCTTTTAATCCCAAAGTAAACTTATAAGTAAAACAGCTTAACTTAGCAGCTCACGAACTAATCTTTTGATACGAAGCTGTGAGTTTCGCAGCAAATATCGCAGACATTATAAGACATTAAATAATAATAATTCACTGGTAAAAATGGCTGCCAACTTATCTAATGGATAGAAAGCTCATTTATTTCAATTTTTAAGAGCTTTATAAATTTATATTATTCAAATCGTCACAAATCAGTGTGACTGACAGCGTAATAAACTGGTATCCCTTTACATAATAGGGTACATAATAAGGGACGACGTCCTACTACTAATCGTTCTTTTCTTTCGACGTTTCTCTTTCATTGTGCGGAGACATTTCTTAGAGTTAGTTGTAGGTTATCGGTCGTATTGTCTGGTAGGTCACCTGGCCGTAAAATTGCAAAAGTGTCCCTTCAAGAGGGTGCCCTTTATATTGGACTCCATTGTGCGACATATTTTTTGAAAAAACAGGATGCCGAGTCATTTACCTGCCATCCCATCCGTCTCATTTAATCATTCTGACCGATCGTTCACAAATGGACAGATGGCGTTTGCTTAGTGTGTAAAACACCCTAATCTAATTTGCGACAACTGCGCGGCGCTTTGGCGTTTTTATACAAATTGCGTTAGAAGAAAGGGTTTAGGCACATACTATACTCGTACAAGTGTAGAAGCCGCAGAGCGAACTGACTTCTCGTACAATGGTGTCATGTTAGCCTAGCACACATGCAGCGGTCCAGATATTGCGCTTCCTAGTATCCTGATGGCTGAGATGGCCATAAATCAGTCGGTCCACAACCGGTATACCAGCTGCTACCCAGAGTAATAAAGTAGAAACCGGAGAAAACGGAATAGGGATGTCTGCGCGCACTGGCGTCTGCAGTCTTACATTGGCGGCGGCGGCGGGTACGAGCGGTGGCTGACTTGGCGGTACTAGCTTACTGATACTGCAGGCCAGTGGCGTCGAAGGAAATCCGATATATTTATCTGGAGTACGTAAACATCGGTAAAGTCAATATTGGCCCGATAGATCTGACTCTGGCTTCTTATATTATAAATGTTGTGATGATATTTTTGCGAATCGAATTTGGAGATGCGCGACCTCGAACCGAAAGGTCCTTAAATCGAAACTTTCTTTGTTGTTGCGCGCTTCTCCGCACTGCATAGACAATGATGGTGAACTTCACCTCCTATCCTTTTAAAGCACAATAGCCGGTTCGTAGTTAGTGCCCCATTCAAAGCTACCGATGCAAGAGTACAATAAGATCACAAGCGAAAAGAGAATATGCATGCTCTATATGTATAGAACGGTCGACCCAAATCGGAGCTCGCAGAAAGGGAAGCGCGTTTTTTTATTATTTAGCATCTTCTTGTAAAGTGCCTCCGTGAGATACACTTTTGCTGTCACCTTCTCATAAATATGGATGAATTTGCAGCGCGATACGTTTGCTATGTCTAGCTCAGGTACACCGAAAGCTGTATTATCCGCCCTTTTAAGTTGCATAATTGTTTACGTGATAGCTTAATCTGCACTAAAAGAATAATTTTATTTATTATGGTTGAAACGACTTTTGCTTATCATTTCTTTTCATTTTTTTTTCGGTGGGTAATTTTAATTGTACAGTATCCACAGTGGCTTCACTTAATAAAATAAGGGTTGTTTTTTTGTTTGTTATGGAAATGATATGTAATATGGTTTGTTAGAATAGTTTTTCGAGGACGGAGTGATCTGTGTGCATAATGTCCAGTTTAGTGCGCCACAAACGTGTCACGAACAAAGAACCGGCTGAACAAGCCATGGGCCGCAGCTTTTCAAATGCAAATACGCGAACCGACATTTGACAGACGCGCTTTCGTAGGAAATTATCATACACGTCATACATTTGCGAGCTGCAATTCTTCTTCATCTTCTCCTCTCGCGTGTGCCTCTTTTTCAGTCGCAGTTTTATTTCTTTTTCCCGACGTCGCCGTCGTTTCACGCCTTTGGCACGCTCGTAAAAAAATTCCAAGCAAAACAACCAACAACTCGTTAATTCCTATTAACACTTGTCTCTTTCGTTTAGCCTGAAATTTATTATAACACTCACATATTTCGTCGTTATTATTACTTGGCTACCACTCGTACCTGTCAAGTAGCAGCGAACGGCGTGACCCACGAGATGATATCGGAAAGGAAGCAATAAATTATAGTTCCAAAACCTTTTTTTATACGTCTTCTTATCCGTATTTCATGCATGTACAGATAAACTAATTATTCTCGTTCCTTATTAATAACAGATAGTTGCGCGAGACAATTTCAATCATGAATCATTATGTTGTAAGCGTTCAATTACTACTTGTGTTGCAGATTAATTGTTCATTCTTGGATGATTGCCGGGCAATAGTACGACGTAAATTTGTACTTATTAGAACTTGCTCGTACTTTTATACTTTTCCTTGCAAATCAGCCCGTAATTGTCTCTGAGTAAAAACTCCTCCTTCCGTCAGGACTTTAATAACGATTGTCGCGAACTTTGCTGCAGCCACCGTATGTTTATTTATTGATCTGCAAAGACGACGGTTTTCAGTACATACTGCGAGAAGACCAGTTTAATTTATTCGACCGCATAATGCGATATTAATGATGAGCTAGTAACTCACAACATGTCGATCGCGATTTCTACACCCCTTAGCTCATTCCGGTGACGGCGAAATGGCACTTACCCCTGCGGCGCGTACTGATAACTCTTGTTATCGCTTTGAGTTATGGGTCGAGGGAGGAGATATTGCAGCCTAGAATCGAAGCGAAACTCTTGAGTGCTCTTCAATTTTCCATCTTGTTGCCCAATCAATTCAGGCTCGATTTGAATATACTTCGCAATTGAAAGTTGGAAAAGAATGTGCAAGCAAAATAAAGTCTAGCTCTAGGTCTAAAAAGAAAGGTAATCCATACTTGTGTGAAAGTTTTCCCCCCATTTTAATGAGTTCGGTAATCAACCTTCATTTCACTCACTTGACTTAATGGAAGGACTCGTTAAAGAGCACTAACAAGAAGCGGATGTTCTGCATTAGTCCGATCGTTTCCACCTCGAAAAACGAAGCCTTAATAATCGTGTCCACATTAGGTGCTCTTCTTCATAACGCGTTCTCACGTCAAAACATGGAAAAAAAGTCGTGCGTGGTGGCAATTTTCGACGGTAGCCGTTGAGACGTGAGGGCAAAAAGAAAACACGGGACAAAAATAAAATCGAATCAAATAAAGTGTCGTAAGGTTTGGTCTTCTCAAACGAAAATAGTATAGAACGTGCGTGTTACTAATGTTATTTGTCTTTTTGAGTTCTCATGCACTTCAAGAAGAAGGACGTTTGTGTTTTTTCGTCGGTCATGTTTGGTGGGTGTCCTAATGGCTTACTAATTATCTAAATTATCAACCCTTTAGAGATGCGTGTGACGAAATAGTTAGCGCGTTGCTGGCAAGCACCTGTGTAACTACTCGCAGTCATAAATTACTCGAGACAATGAGAAGATTAAAAATTACTTTTTCGAGAAGAGACGACCTGTTAAACGTGCTTAAATTTCTAATTTAAAGTGGCTGCTTAAGGCCACGCAGCACATTATTCAAAGTATATTTTCAACGTCATTCTCGCAGGTATAATCTTCTTCTTCGCCTCGCACTTCTCTGTCCTCCGCATCTCCGCTTAAGAGTACGCGCGAAGAGTGTGCAGGCATTCAAGGGCGAGAAGTATGGGAGTGCTCTCTCAGTAGCTACGGCAATTAACCGAGCCGGTTGCCACATTTTAAATTATTTAAAATACGTTATAAATCCTGACCCTTATCGGCTCCTATCTTGGTCGTTGCTGCATACATACGTAAAACAATGGTTCGCCTTACAAATACAACAACAATAGCGTATGCAGACAAACCGGCAGAGTAGAGTACCGGTAAACAATTCACTTAAATGCACTAGAATTAATACTTAAGTACTTTCAATATATCCCGAAGCAGGCTCGACAAGTTTTTGTTGTCTCCGACGGTGGGTGCCATTGAAATTGTCAACAAATAAGGACGCTTCCAAAGGGCGTCGTCATCTTCAAAGGAACCCATTATGTATGCCGTGCGACATTTATGTATGAAATTTTAAAGCGCGAAAATCGATCTGCGAAAAAAACTTAATTTATATTCTCGGTATTCGCAGAGCCGGCAAGCTTCTAAAGTGTTTTTACTTTGTTTGCGATATGCCTTGTCTATGGAATGGATGCAATCTCACACTTCTTGACAGTTCATTTCTGCGTGAAATTAAATATATATGTATGGACGCGAGTGCATGACGCAACCCTCCCCCCAAAAATACACGGGGTGATGGGCGATGAATAAAGCCACCAACAGCCTTGCTCTAAATTCTGCGCATTATTTCGAGGGACGAAAATGCAACGGGTCGTAAAGGCGGCAGCTAAATTTTCCAAACAATAAATACTCTTGACCTCTACTCGCTCAACGTCGAAAGGGCACGTTCTAATTATTCCGCCGACTACGAACGCTGGATTTTTTGCAAATCACGCACGCTTTTATTTGCCGACTGACTAACGTCATTAAATGTTTATGCAGTAGTTGGCGTTCCGGTAAAGACTGTCGGTTAGAAAGCAGCCCCAATTGTCGGGGGCTCGTATTTCATCACATTGGATAGTGCCCAAAAGTCAAGGAAATGGAATTCCTGCACCATAACGATGCCGAACTAAATACTGCTAAGAATTAATGGTTCCAAATCGAAATGGTGCATAAATTAAACTTGGGGTGCATTCGTAACCATAAGGAAGCAATAACGGAGCCAGACATAAAATTTACTGTGAAAAAAAGTTCCCGTTTTTTATTGAGTGCCGACTAAAAAGAAAAAAATGGTAATCGTTAGACGATTTCGAAAACAACACAAGACGTTTGCCCTCGAACAACTAGCAGGGTGCAACTTTTTTTTATTTTTTTAATGCGCATTTTTTAAAGTACACACCGCGCCGACTTTGAGTCTGTTATTTATGAGGGTAGTAAATTTATTGTGCACTTATGTTCTAATAATATTTATGTCCGTCCGTTGCGGGCTCGCAATAAATAAGAGTATTAATTAATCGCCCAGTAATTAATAACGAGTGAAGTTTCAACATGCCATAACCGGCTCGGCCAGTCCGACTTGTTTATCTTTAAAGCGAATCTCTTTTTAATGCTCCACATTGGTAATCATCAATCAGTAGTGACCATGTGGCCCACTAGGGGTGGCGGCTGCATTAACAACCCCCGTTTATACGCACACACCAGTATTATTACGAGTAATGCGTCTTTGTCATTGACACCGCGTCATGAAGGCATGTCATGGACATTCGTGACAAACCGTCTGTTGCCTGGAATGAGGAGGAAGAGGAGGGGACCACCACAGGTTTTTTCGCACCGCGCAAAATTTCGCCTGCTCATTATAATATGTCCCCGCTTTGGAATTCGCAAGGATGAGGTCCTACTAATTGCCTTAGAACAAATAAAATTAGATTTAAATCGTGTGCAGCTCAAACATTTGTACGTAAGCCCTGTATTTATTTATTCTGCAAACAGAAAGAGAGAGGAATGCGTATGTTGTGTGTGCTTGTGCATGATAAATCCGGATTTGGAATCAGCAGTAAAATGCGCACCGGCGGGGTAAAACATAGGGAAGATGCGAGCTGCACAATGAACTCGCTTTTTTCGGTCTCATCTCGGACTAGCCGGGCACGCTTTCAAAGCACGATTTTTATTCCGGCTAAATGTGCACTAAGCCCATGGAATCGTGATTTGTGTTTTTTTACAGTTTTTGAATAATCCACTTTACGACCGCAATATCCCCCCATGAGATTCCGGGGAAAAAATTTGGTTCCTCCCGAAATTAATGTAGGTTACTTAACCCCGATTTCTGACCTAGCCTACTTGTACTTGTTTTTAAGCCCACCTTCATTAATTAGAAAGCCGTCAAATGCAGAGCAACCCCCATGTCGTGTGACCCTCATCACACTTATTTATGAATATATCTCTGGAATGGCTAATCGGGGATCTAAGCGAAAATTTGTTGAAGTCATCTCGAAATTTGCAGCAGTGACCCACTAAAGAGTTGTTGCAACCACAATTGACAAACAGTGTTAATCAAAAAAATAAGAAAAAAAAAGAGGTATAGAAGCTTGCAATTGTTACTAGGGCTTTTGTTGCACATATCCTTTCACAATATCTTCGTTAGTTTAACAATGATCCCCCTATCTATTTAATATGCGAAAGTTGGGGTCACAATTTATGAGAAATTTAATAACCCGGGATATAATTAAACTTTCCAACTATACCTACTATATGCGAAACTAATTATATCCAACGCAGTTGTGTTCCGCGTTCTGCAAACCGTACAAAGCTGCACACAATTTCGCTGGTGTTACTCTCTTTTTGTCTCTTCGTTTGTCTTAATGCGATTATTCCGCAACATACACATCAAGTGTTCTAATATTGTGTATTATTTTTTGTTACAGTGACGATCGTTCTAATTGCGGAAGTGATGCAAGGAGAAATATTTTGGGCAATGGTTCCTATTCTTTGGAGCTTCTAAGACTTTACGACTAGAAGGTTTCAAGACGAGTGAAAAATTCGTTTCTCTTTAACTACATTTTGTTTGTTTGTTTTAACTTATGTAAGTGCGAGACAAACAACAAATTTACTGACGACAGGTTGTTGTTTCTTGAATGTGATATTATTCTTATATGAACAGAAGAAAAATCTGCTTATTTTATATATATTAAAAATTGATAAATTATTCTAAACTTATTCCGATCGTGTAATTTAAGTAATTCATTGATTGATGATGATAATATGACTGAATCGAATTTATAATGTGTAAATTAACTAATTAATAATAATATAATGATAAATTATCCATTTATACTGTATCAATCAGAAGTTTATCCTAAAACAGAAGTATTATTGAGAATCCATTAAGTAATCAATGTTAAACAGCTAACAAGTAATTCAAAATTTCATATGTGAATAACTAAATATGATATTTGTTTGAACAAATTAACATTCATTGTTATTCCTTAATACTAGTGATCAAAACAACGAGAAATATTTTTTAGGTAACGAGCAGTTTGACGTGTCGTTCGCCTAATGAAGATACTAAACAAAAAAATAATACGCAATGCAATAGAAGGTTAGGCTTTTAGCCAAGTTCAATTCCAGTTATATAGCCTTTATGGAAAGCGAATGCAATAATAATAAAATGATTTCATATATTCGAGCTTCAAGTACTTACACATATATTTATAGTTCAAATAACGTTGAATCCTACATTATTTATGGTCGATCACATTCTCTTAGCAAATAACTTTGTAAATATTGTAAAAATGTGTAATTAATATTTATATTACCAATAATTAAAAAAAAAGTGTATATTAATGGTGTTCTTTTTTATTTTTTGATTAATTTTCTATATAGGTTTATGGTAAATTCTAATTTGCATACTTGATACTATATTCTTAATATCATATCTCGATCAACGGAGGAGCAACACGTCTTCAGCAACGAGCGAAGAACCTTTCGAAGTCAAGCAGGTCAGATAAAGACTTTTGTTTTCCCTTTTTCATTATATCATCATATTGATGTTAACTCGGTTAGCTCCATTTATTCTCTCCAAGCCGTACCTATATTTATTAGAACGAAATATTAAATATCGCTTCAATTTTCAGCACGCTCATAATTGATAAGCAACCTATGCTTGGCGTAGTATAAAGGCCTTTTTCTTTTTTTCCTCCTTGTTATTATACAGCACAAGGACTACTCAACAGTTCGTATATGCTGTTGTTGTTATTATTACATGGAAGAATTTATACGTAAGAAGGCACTTGAAAAGGAACAAAAACAAGATCCCGAGCCAGCTGCGGTTTTCAATTTTTGCCCTATGCAAAAAGTGCAAACGCACATCCTGACTCGGCCATTACCTATACTACTCACCTATTTAACAAATTGCTTCTTTGTACTTATTTAACATTAGCGTATACAGCTTTGCTAAAAAAACGACGATCGGCACCGTTTTTGAAATCCGATCCTCTATAAAAAGGTGTGTAAAATTAAAATATCAAATTTCGAATTGCTAAGATTTCTCACCCGCCACTTGAACAATGGATGCATCGTTTACTTTGCTCCTTAAGGGTGTGAAATCAATACGCGACAAAATTCTCGCCGTTTTCGTAGATAACATCTTCACAGAACACACATCCCTTAACACGTGTGTAGTAATTGCATTAGGAACGGCAACAAAAGGATAAAATTACAAATGGCGCGGATGAATTAAACACGAATTTACGTCGTTGCGCAAACATCCCTTATGCAGTACGTGCGTATTAGGGATTTCCGAGGGTTTGCATTTATAATTTTACAACGCTGAAACCAAAGAGCAATAAATTAATTGCTTTCGTATTATGTATAATTAATTTACGACATTTCGTTTCTCGGCTCTCCGTCTCTCTTGCGCTCGCTTCGGTTTAGTCGCGCACGTTAATTATAATCAGCATCGCATTAAATGGACATCGCCAGTAAAGTATTGTAAAATACATCGACGGGAATCAATAAAACCGATCATTTCGGAAGACCTGTGCCAAAAAGATGAACATTAATTTCATTTCATATTATTGTCGCCCTCGTAAATGCAGCCCAATTTATTTCCATTAAGTTCCTTTGTGGGTAAAACGCTCAGTTGCTCAGAACGTCGAACATAATTAATGAGTTCACCATGCTCCGGATAAAATGTCTTAAACAGAATGCCTTGCATTAATTTCGGGGACGCAAAGAGTTCATAAAGTTCAAACGTGCATGTGAAATGATATCTCTTCTTGAGTTCGCTGGCATTGTTTCGGAATTGTAGTGTAGTGGCCGGCATAATTTTCCCCGACCCCGTAACGTATGCGCCGGGTTAATTTGAAAACAGACTGGTTCATATATCAGAGGGTGAGTGCGCACACACGCACACATACAGTTGGCATATACGAATACAAATGCATGCAGACAAACAGAGAGACACACGGGGTTGGATTATAATCATTGCGCAATGCCGTTTCTGCCATTGCATGTGTGACCACTTGATCGCACCGGATGCCACGACACTAATTAATTAATTGATTAACGTGCACTAATTCTATGCAAACGATTAGTTTACTGTTTCGTGCGTTGCGGTCGTTTTTTTTTTTTTTTTTTTCACTGGCGGCCAACGAGCGCTATTGGATTTTCAGTTAATTTTTATTAATGTGCCGCAATCAAGTTATTAATTTTTAATGCAAATTTCTTGTTTGCCATTGTTTTTACTGTGCGCTTTATCGAAATTGCTTTTTATCGAAACACGCTCTGTAAATTTAATTTCAATTTTGTTGTTTTATTTGTTGAATTGTTTTTACAATTAATGAATAATGTATTGGGAATTTCGATTTTACAATAAAACCATTATTGCGAGCGGCGTAATCGCTCATTTCACTCACAAATTAAAGTTTCGCTTTAGTTGTTTATACGTATATTGTTGTTGGTATTGATGGTCTAGGAGAGAGTGTGGCAAGTGGTTAATATGCAGTTATCAAAATTACAGCATGTGCAAGCTCGTTGTTAGAGAATGGCCGAGCGTGGAGTGCATAAAAGGTAAAGGCTCTGGTCGTCATCGACTTTTGTGCGGTGCAGCAAGCCAAGCAGTATTTGCAATGCAGTATGTGTATAGTATGCAAGCAGCCAGGCAACAACCACATAATAATTTTGAACGCTGCTCTTTCTGCCGTAAATCTAGCAGCGGTGAAGTTCTTTTCGCACGCTGCAGGCGAACACGTCAAAAGAGATAAGCGCACCGGCACTATGATGATGTTGATGATGATGATGGTGATTCCATGCGGCACTTACACTTTCTAATAAAGCCCAAACTAGCCGCGGGGACTTTTTTCACCACCATAAAATTGCATGACGCCAATTCCGAAGCGTCGAACGCGCAACAGCTATAAAATATAAATTGTTTAAATTTATTCGCGCCGCGCACAATCCGATCGTAAAATAAATTAAACCTGGCCACCATCTTCTGCGCCTGCATGCGATGTCGAATTAAAAACGAGCCACGCATTTCGTCAGGCCGTCTCTTTCGAAGCCGAAATGCACTATGCATGCGGGGGATGCGACGAAACGGATACCGAAAGTTTTCCCCGAAGAATTGATGATAGGTCTCTCTCACTGCGATGCTGTTGCCGCTGCTGCTCTCGCTGAAAAATACAACCTTTATGGGGCCCAACAAAAAGTAAGTTTTACGCGAAGACATTTTCCGTGGGGTCACCTTACCGAGTACATTATATGCCTCCAGTCCTTTCAACTTTCCCTGTTTCTGTTTTTTTTTTCTTTACTTTTTGTTCGTGTGCTGCTCGCCGCGCCGCAAATAAGCTCAAATTATTTAAATGGCGTACTCCGAAATTCGTCCGCAGGATAAAAGGTTTAAGAGTTGTTACGTGTTAAAAAGGTGTAGCAGGTAATTAACTTTGCTGCTGCGGTTTCGTACTGATTGATAGTTCTCTGCCTTGTAATTATAAAGAGAAAACGATGTGAAGGGTGTGTTCGTCAGATAGTTGCACTCTCGAAACGACAAATTGAGAGAGAGAGAGCAGCGCTTTGATGTCGCACAGCCATTGCCTAACCTTTCAAACATATACATCGATGGATGTCTGGATGTCTCTTATTCCCTTTAAACGAAAGCTGAGGATACCATATTGACAAGCCCCTTATTTGCACAAAACCGAGCGGATAAATAAAACCGGCCTCTTTGTTTGCACGTGATTCACGTTGGCGCACGAGACAATTAAATTCAACTATATCACATGGATTTTCTCATTTTCTTTCTTGCTCCCAGAACATATTCGGATTTCCTGTTGAAGTGCACACTAAAGTAATATTCGCATTTGCTGTACTTGTAATAAAACTAAATTTACAATGCAGCGAATGGTATTAAGCGCCTTTGTTAACCATTAGAAAGGGAATTTAATTTGAATTAAAAGTTTGTCGTGTTTTATCTGGCTCGAAACTTGTATTTATATGTGTAATGTGTATACCAATGGAAAACTTAGTCGTAAGTAAATAAATCAATGCGGGAGTTCCGCCGTAGAGCGTTTCATTTCATCAAAAGGAAGCGAACGCCGAACGCGAATAGTGACTGACGACGGAAAACTTTATTACTTTTATGATAACACGCACGTGAAAATAGTTGCAAATAAGCAGACAGAAAGAGGATGGAGGCAATTGGCAACAGTTTTTCGGTCCGTGAAAGTGATTGATTTCTCGGGGGAATTGCACCCTTCGATCCATCAAGTCTGATTAAACTACCCCTTGTCGATGTATACCTATATACATCGCCGGGGCTAGATTATCGGCTAATATCTAAGCTAATGTATTTTTTATGTCATTTCCATAGGCGTGTGCGCTCTATGAAATTCCCCGACCGATTCGGCCGCTCTAAACCCGCATTATTTCGAAACGCATGAAAGCAAGCCATCAGAGCTGTGTTTTCATGCAATATGTATCCTTTGATACTTGAGCGTATTTATTTGTTCGGTGTGCATTTTCGTAAATGACGCAATAGTTGTAATTGGCCCATCGATCAAAAGATTTTTTTTTTGCCAATTTGCACATTGCTTCTGCATTCACGTGCATCAGCAGTTGTATATACAGATATAAACATGTATAGGGATTATATATATATATATATATGTATATAAAAGGAGAAATGTATAGCGTATACGCGTCTACGGATACCGAGTGGAAATGTAACCGGAAGGAAAACTACTGAATCCGGAGGTAGCAGATGAATTATGTACGATATCTCGTCGACGGCTCCAAGACTTTTTCCCTTATTTTTCTTATGCGTCCTTATCATCCACGCACGCACTTTATTTAACCCAATTTCGAGCAGAAAACTTTTCTCCTGACATTGCGCATTTTTTGTTTTCTCTTCAACGCCGAATATGCATTTATATCAATATTTCCAGCTCACTTTGAATAACCTTTCTATTTATAATTGGAAATGTTGTGATATTTAAAATGCTAATTATTTGGTATAAAAAAAATTGCTATTTATTTATCTCATTATAAACCCTACAAAATTTTATTGTATTTTTGGGAAGCGAAGAAGAAAGTTGTGAAGCTTAAAAGTCAGGTATTGTAAATAATATTTAAAAGGTGCAATTTAAATAATACCAATAGGACCAATAGAGAATCAGGGGGTTTTAAACATCATCTATCAATCAGAAAATAAGATGTCAAGCTGTAGCTTATTGATTTATTACATATTTGTCTTACTTGCATTTTATTAGCTCGTAAACTTAAGCAGGCTATAATAAATTTTCTCAAAAGAAAATTGTCTGAAACACTCGATTAATAACGATAGTAATAATTGCTTGATGATTGCCACGACGCGTAATTCAATTTTGATTAGTTTGACCTCTTGGTCTGCGCTTAAGCGCTCAGAAAGTTTCGCTTCACTTCGGGTATATGATGTGAGTCGCTATATTCACCTTCTCGCTGCATATACACCAGGTATTAAATACAGTGTGGTGTCCGTGTTGTTGGCTGCTTTGGAAGTGAGAATAATAATCTTTAGCGTCAGTGTAAAGTTTCATCTAATTTGGGGCTTCGTACAGTTCCCAATAAGCTGCTCGCCAGTCAAAGTGTAAATATTCTAGCGGTATCGACTTTTATATTCCGAGACATGAAGAAGCATAAAGGGAATGGGAATATTTAAGATTATTTCTTCGTCGTCTTTATCACATTAATATAAATTGAGGATGTAATGGTCTCATGTTCTCTCCTCTCTAGCCGTCGTCATTCTATATGTTCAGCTCGTCTTCCTTCCTTCACTTTGCTCTTACATTCTTACCCTCTGTGTGCCGTTGCTGCTCCGCGTTATTATATGAACTAAACGCGTATCGTATTTCTTAACTACACAGTTGTGGAAGACTCCATACTCGGTCCTTCTATATAATTCGACGCTTTTGGGGACAATTTCGGGCTCGTTCTCAACCACCGCAGCACCGATAATTCAGCTCAGACACACACAATGCCCGAATTTAATTATCGCCGAAAGCAGAATTCCTATTTGGAAAAAGCTCGAATGTCAAACGGCGGCACATGCATGGCTCGCTTCTATACCTTGTTGTGTTCCGCTCTGTAGTATTTTTAAATCAAATTTGCCAAAGTGCATAAATTGCACGGGGCCCTTAATTGTCCATTCCGGCGGGGACGTACTTCCCGCCTAGGCATTTAAAATCCTAATGGCACCTTTTAGAGAATTAACACTACTAGCAACCCCATTGTAAGGGTTGATCGTGTATCGGCGCAGTGTTCAATAGGGTGGTATGTAAATGTGTCAGTTTTCACGCCCTGATTGATTCAACTTGGGGTTTCGAGCCCCCGCATACACACACTTTTACATTTCACAACACCCCCGTAAAGGCACCCCAAAATAATTGAAAGAATGCTGTTGTTGCTGCTGCTGCTGCTGCTGCTTCTGACACACACCATTCTTTTCTACTTTTTTTATTTTCCCCGTTTTGACGAGCGAATACATTTGCGGCAATATTATTGCAGAGTGCAAATGTCGATGAAAACGCCAGGATAAAGTGTGTTTTGCCAAGTGACTCGATGACATATGCACACACTCGTCGTTTTTTGCTGTTTTCACTGTGGAAAAAGCTCTCGTCCCTTGTTTACTCAGTCATATTATACATAGAACATGACAACAACAACGACGACGACAGCAACGAAAATAAGGGACGTATTAAATATTTCGCTGCCGGGCCGTACGTACATGAACCATATACTGCGACCGTTCTTTTTATTTCAGCAAAAAACTTAATTTTGCAAATTGTATGTGTCCTTTGTCTAGTTGAACAACATGTTTAGCCAACAATACCAAAATCCCTGGTTTATTAAAGTAGGAAATATTGACAAACTTATCATTACAGTAGTAAAGCAGTTTATAAAGATTGCGCCTTTTTTCGAAAATACCTATTAAAATTAATGAGATTAATTTGTATATTTTGACTAACTGATGGTCTAATTGGAGAGCCATAGTTTTCATAATAAGCCGATTACCGTATCAATATAATTCAAAGCTATGCGGGCGAAATGCTCCAAAAAGCTCGAAAAATGATTATTTTGTATTACTAAACAGAAAATGCAGACTGAAAATTGTGGGGGAACTGCTAATTACACCATCGGTGTTTACTTTCCATCCGTAATATAAAGGAATGAAGGGACCATTCTTTCTAATTACGTATCCGAGGGGCAAATGAAAAAAGTTTCTTTAATATATAAAGATTCCGCCGCGTAATTTTTCTTCGGGCGAATTATATACCAATATTACTGGCAAATTACATCTTACCTGCATACTCGGAAACATCCCTATTATATAGGTACAAGATTTATCATTGATGAGCTTATTATACCTTTGAAATTAATTTTGGCAAATAGTAATTATTGTTAATAGGATTAATTTCGATTAAAATGAAAATAGGCGTACACGTATGACGTATAGCAGCAGCAGTTACAACATTATGAGAAATTGCGAATTTTTAGTTTCGCAAATCGATTCGTCGCTAATCTCTTAATCAAATGAAATCGTCGTTCGTTGCAGCGACTATATACTCGAGCGCAAATTGCGGTTTCGGAAATTGGACAAATATTCGGCACCCGCGGCTACGGAACCAATAGTATCATCATCATCATCTAGTAACTCTGTAGGCAAGTTGCATTTGGCTCGAACACTTATAAATCAAAGCGCGTCAATATGTTTGCATTACCGGTAAATGGACGGTCGAAGCTGCCTTTATGCGTGCCTGCGTTACATGTATATAATATACATATAGATTGTATACATATATATAAAACGCGTGTATACGTAAATTCTGTATAGATGTGTGCGGGGTGATTTATGGTAAATGTAAATTACGGGCGTAAAAGTGCAACTAATCTAACGTGTCAGGTCGCTTGTACTAAATTCGAAGCTTCATAGCTTTACGATTTTTTTTTCAGCTTTTCATAATATTTAGCTTTTCATTTGTACTCTAGTGTTAGTCCACTTTAATTAAAACTTTAATTGGATTCGTATTTTTCAAAATTATCGTGTTATTAAAAGAGTCATTATATGTTCTTTGTTGGTTTAGTGAAACTTTTAAGCGGTGGGAGTAAAATAATTAATATTTTTAAAGGATCTGAAATTAAATTATTATATTTCATAGACTTAATTAATGAAACAGCCCTAGAGCTTTTAATTAAATATTTTTATTTCATATTTTTTTACTAAAAATTAGTAAAAATGTTTTTTTAGTGAAAATCTATTAAAGTTATTGTTATTTTCAATATTGTTTCTGTTTTCACGGTTAATTTTAAACTTATACGAAGTAGTGAAACTAAATTAACCACTTTGTTACATTATTATAAGTTGATAACTTAACTTATTCTGTTATTAATTAGTATGTTATCATTTGTAGAACAAATTTAAGTTGGTTGAAAGTCATATTTCTATTTTTGTAAGTTAAAGAATGAGGGTTACTTTAAAAAATAAAGGAAAGTAGAATTTATTATATTAAACAAAAATGAAATAATACTTCATTCGTTTTACCAAAAAAAAAAAAAAAAAAAAAAAAAAAAAAAAAAAAAAAAAAAAAAAAAAAAAAAAAAAAAAAAAAATCAAAAAAAAAAATTTTATAAAAAAAAAAAAAAAAAAACTCTTTTATTAAAAATATTTAAAAATAAAACAAA